>JACAXG010000182.1:969679-1017318 GCA_018881555.1 Amblyornis subalaris
AAGACACACATATTTTCCCCAAAAGTGCTGGTCTGCCCCCAAAGTTGCCATGCTTCAGCAGGTGGCTTCCCATCTGCTCAGCTAAGGTAAATCTCCTCTCCTCTCCTCTCCTCTCCTCTCCTCTCCTCTCCTCTCCTCTCCTTTTTTCTCTCTTTTTCTCTTTTCCTCTCTTCTCTCCTCTCTCCATCCCATCCCCTATGAATCATCTCCATTGTTGTTTCTTCCCATACAATGTCCCCATTGAAAGGTATCTCACACAAGACACACATATTTTCCCCAAAAGTGCTGGTCTGCCCCCAAAGTTGCCATGCTTCAGCAGGTGGCTTCCCATCTGCTCAGCTAAGGTAAATCTCTCTTAGTCCACACCAGGAGAAAGCTGGTTCAGCTTAGCACAGGCCATTGTGAGACACATCCTGCCAAAGTAATTGCCATCCCAACGGAGAAAATCCTGTTTTATCAGTTGTGACTTGTCTCTAACCCCTCACTGGTTGCCAAACTGAGTACTATGAAAACTGCCAAGTAATCAGCCTGCAACTGAGTTGAGCTATGCTTACTCAGTGGGGAACTAGAAAACTAAAATATGTCATCATCTTTGAGGTATCCAAAATTCATGAGTGAGCCCACCCGAAGGCCTGAATAATTTTAAGCACATTTTCTCATTCTTCATTTGCTTTCTGGTGTGAAGGCCTGAAGAGGTCAAATTTTTGAATTTTTACAACCACTAGGACTAGAAACAGACTTTCCTTTATTTCTTTTCATTGGAAGCAGGGACATTCCTGTCTCCAATAGCTAAATCTTGGAATTTGCAATGCTAAATCTTTCTTCATTGTCTACATGATAACCAGCCCCTGAAATATCATTGGAAGACACCTCCTTTTCAGCAGGCTTTGCTGAAAAACCTTCCCTAAGGACTGGGAGCTTCCTCTCTTTTCTAAAGAATGATAATGGCACAAAGAAACCCACTCCACTTTCGTGCCAAGGAAACACAACACTGTTGCAGGAGAATCCTCATGGCTGGGTTGGATTTTATTTTCATCCTCCTGAAATACATAAAGGCTCTTGCAGAAATGTTACCTTGGCATAAAATGTTCATTTTGCATGAGCGTTGTCTTCTTTTTACTAAAGACCATACTCCCAGTGTATCTTTCATGTGCTGTGTATTTGATCAAGCTCCACATCCCTGTGAGGAAGGATGCCTGTCATCAGCAGGGAGTTAGATTGGGGCTTGGAAAGAGAGGAGAAGGTCTGCTTTGGTTAACAGTAGCAAGCAGGAAATCCATGGGTTTGAAGGTGGCAACCTGATCTTTTCCAGGTGGGCTTTACTGAGAGGAGGCCTGGAGTGTTCACCAGAATTTATCATTTGCCAGTTATAGAAGTTAATTTTATTCAGAGAAGGAGAGACATGCCAAGGGAAACATATGGCACAATAAACTCCTGGTGGGTGGAATGCATTTTTGGACTGAATGCCAGAAAAAGCCATGATCTGCCTGAGGGCTTGCAAAGCATTTTGGTGGGACCTGCTCTTCATGTTGGCCTTTTCATTTCTCCAGGCTGCAGCTCTAACGTTTTCCATCCAATTTTCTTTTTTTCCCCACAAAAAAAAATCTTGTTTTGTTCCACTCAAAAGACAAGATTTTCAAGTCACTCCCTTAGGTTTTTTGGCAGAGTAAGAACAGATTAGACTGCAAATCCCCCTGACTCGGCAGTGTCTCCATGAGAAGAAAGAGTACCAGTTGCCTAAGGCAGGATGGAAGAGCAAGGAAAGCATGTGACACTTGTCACATTCCACCTTCCTAGGTCCTCCACAAAGCTTCCTTTGTGTCCTTCAGTAGCATTCCCAAGCTGGATTTCACTGTGTACACAGACGAGAAGGGGCAGCTGATGAACCAGAGCAACCAACCTGCTCTTGTTTATGGTTGCTACCTGTTTCACCTTCAACAGACAAAGGGAAAGCTTCTCAACAATAGCTGGAAGTTGCTTTTGGTTTATATAAGTGATATTTTCATTATATCCTCTGAATTCTTCTGAACTGTTTATTTTATGGTCATGCTCCATGGATTGTCTCCCCTCAAGAATTTCACTCGTTCCCACCCTTGGGGGCTGTCATTAACTCTGACAGCCCTGAGAGTCTATTGTTCCTCCAAACATTACTTCTAGGAAAAGACTTTTTCCTTGTAGACAGCATGTTGCACAAGTCTAGGGACAGCTAGAGAGAACCAGAGCAGAGAAAGTTCCCTAGAAACTCCTTTAAAGTTTGCAGTGCTGGTAAGCCGCATGCTTGCTTACATTATTGTTATAATTTCTGCTGCTTGCTGCAGAGCAATGAAGGCTACAGAGCCTCTTAGGCACCAGCTTCCAGAACACAACAAGTACTTCAGAGTTTTTCACAGCTCTTAACACACGTTCTGCCAGTTTATTTCGGGTTGAGTGGTACCTTACTGCTTGCATAATCGCACTGAAATCAGAGGTGGCAGAAGCAAGTCTCAGGGACAGTCACAACTTATCACCCACTTAGATCTTTGCACTTCCATCCCTAATGCCTCATAATTAAGAGGTAGAAGCACTCCAGAGCACCTGGATCTAATGGCCAGACAGTCCCCTTGGGTGACTGGCTCCCATCAAGGTGTGCATGAGACGTACTTTGCAATATCCCCAAAGGCCATCCTTTTGTGGGCTGCATATAATTGTTACATCCATGTTTTTTGTCCCATTTTCTCTGCTCTGGACACTGCCCACTGTCTGAGCAAGGGGAGTTGATGGGAAATGAGGCAGCATGAAGAGGCCACACGCTCTGGTGGTACCAATCTGAGACCAAACTGGCATAAACCACTGCTGCAAGTAACAGGGAGATGGAAATTGCCACTGCTACTAGACCAGCCTGGGGAATAGGGAAAAAATAATTTTTAGCCCACCCTAGGAACATCGAACCAAAAAAGAGGTAAACTTAGTGGCTTGAAACCAGTGAAATCTGCATCGTGGTGTGCAAAGTGGATTACTTGCGCTTAGCTTCAGCTGAGCACTGAACATGCACACCAATGTGTGCCCTTCATGACGACGAAAAGAGAGTGCAAACAGTGGTTTGCACAACAGCCTGCCACATGTGACCATCAGAAATGCGTGACAGTGCCTCTGGTCCTAGAGGTATTGATAATCACCCAAAGGAACCTCTGCTGTTTCACACCGGGGAGAAGAAAAGCGATCTGTGTGGCCAGGCCCTGCACCAAAATGTACGTATTTGTTTCAAAAAACCTGATTTACCGGCTAAGCCAAATCTTCAGATGGAGTTGTACTGATTTGTACTCACAAGACACATAATCTGTCACGGAGAAATAGAGAAATATGGCCAGAAACCTTCCTTCCCTGCACCAGCTCCACACTGTGACGTTTGCCACCTGAGAGACCATTCAGGGATGTTCAGGTTACCAGAATGCCATTTCAGCTACTGCATTCCAAGATCTCCAGGCTGGAAGACCCTTGCTGACAACCTACAGCAGGCTTTAAATGACAGGGCTGTCCAGCAGGGCTGCACTCCCAGGAATGTGTTCTCTTAAACCAGACAGAACCGAGACCCGAGCTCGTGAATGCTCTCAAGCACAGCACTCCAGCAACCACAGGCATTTCGAGACATTTCTGCAGGGCAACCACAATCCTGTGAGTATCTCAAGGAAAAGCAGACACAGGTGAATTGCTGAATCTTCTGAGGCTGAGAAAATACCTTCTTCACAGGCACATACACACAAACCCCCCCAAACAAACAATAAACAACAACAAAAAAAAACCCAACAACCAACCAGGGGGAAAAAAAAACACCACCAGAGAAAACCACACCAGCACTAACTCTGGCCTTGGATAAATTGCAAAATGTCTTCTTATTATAATTACCAAGATCCCTGAGGGTACATATAATTGAATTAAGGGGTGTCTCTACTTGCATACTTAGTGGCTGTAGAGCTGTCTTCAGCTCCAGTCTGTGGTCCCGTAATCAGTGTCCAGAACATGCACAAGACGCCCTTTAATTTGGTTATAAGTAGCCCTTGGGGAACTGTAGAATTAAACAGTATCATAAGGTTCTAAACATGGTCTGTGCAAGGGCTAATTCCATGCTCCTGCTCAATAGAGGATTTCTCAGCCTCATCAAAGTTTTATGCTAAAATTTTGGCTAATATTTTGAAAGCATGTTACTTCATTTGACCTAAATGACTTTTGCACATGTTCATTTCCATTTTACTCTATCAGCCTGTTTAACATAATAGCATATTAACAGTACATTTGAAAGAAGAGTCAGTGGTTTGGAGTCAGTCCAAAGCAGTCACAGCAGCAGGAGAGAGCAATAAGAGTTTTGAAGAAGGGAAATCGGAATTGAGTCCCCATTATTTCTTTGCAAAATGCAAATATCCTTGTGCACAAGGGATGTTTTGGCACAAGAACGTAATGTTATTTGTACCAGAGTACCAGATTTTTTCCTGAAAGATGGTCCCTGAGAAGACTAGGCTGCTGCAAATGGAGCTTCACAACTGGAAAGTGCTGATAAAGCAAATACTTGAAATTATTATGTCTTTTAACATGTGTGCAAGCAGCACGTTTTTATATAGGATTGTTCTATACCATTCCAATACATCCAGTCAACAGCATGTGTGTGGACAGGCAACAGACACAATTAGTGGAACCCTGTACCATTAAACCTTTGTTATTAAATCTTGTTGTTTATATCTCTGCCAAACCCAACCTAGTTAGTCCATAATTTTCTTTGATGGTTATCTGCCTCAATTTGATTTATTTGATTTTTATTCTTTATTGAATGCAAAATAGCTCAGTCATTTCCGAAAGTAAGATTGTTAATCTTTTAACAGTGATTACATTGAGTGTGTTGATACTCACCACAGAGGTAGAACATGTGGGCTCATGACCAGAGGAAAAAAAAAACAAAGAAAGAATGTTTCACCATTGTGATGGCCATTTAAAATAGAATATGCACTTACTTATGAGGGGTTAGTGGTTCATAAACTTAAAAACGACAACATTCATCAGATAACCCAAGCAACAGAACAATTGAAGTGAATGTGGGACATCTGTATGCATTTGAGGCTTGCAGATGTTGACTAACATCGGATCATAAAGCAAAACAAAAGAAGAGGGAGAGTGTGCCTGGGTGGAGCTCACCAACAATGGCTGTTGTGGAAAGCCTTATTTCCAATAAAAAAGCCAAGCTGAGAAAAGCTTTTCTGCAAAGACCTTCTTTACACACCAGCTGGGCAGCAGCACTGATGATTAGGAAAACCTCATGCTTTTAGCTGGGCTTGCAACAATTTGCCCCCTGTTCTCAGCGACTCATGTAAATCCCAAATAACCCCAAAAAACTGTGGTTCGACCAAGTGCGGTATTTCTGCTGAAGGGTGGTAACACAGGTCCTTTTTTTGCGTGTGCTGGGAGCCCAGGAAGCCAAACACGTGCTGGGCCGAGCCCCGGCGCGGGCAGCAGGGCAGGGCGGGATTCTGCCCCTCGGCCCCCTCAGGCGAGACCCTCCCTGCAGAGCTGCCCCAGCCCCGGGCCCGGCACGGGAAGGACGTGGAGCTGCTGGAGCCAGCCCGGAGCAGCACCAGGGYGAGCAGAGGCACGGAGCAGCTCTGCTGGGAGGAGAGGCCGGGAGAGCTGGGGTTGCTCAGCCCGGACGGGAGAAGCCTTGGGGTGACCTCACTGTGGCCTTGCAGGGCCTGAAGGGAGCCCACAGGAAAGATGGGGAGAGACTACATCGGCCTGGAGTGACAGGACAAGGGGGAATGGCTTCAAGGTGAAAAAGAGTAAGTTTAAATTAAATATTGAAAAAAGAAATCTTGACTGTGAGGGTGGTGAGGCCCTGGCGCAGGTTGCCCAGAGAAGCTGTGGCTGCCCCATCCCTGGAAGCGTCCAAGGCCAGGTTGGACGGGGCTTGGAGCAACCTGAGATAGTGGAAGCTGCCCCATGACAAGGAGTTGGAACAAGATGAGCTTTAAGGTCCCTTCCCACCCAAGGTGTTTTGGAGGGTTCTGTGATTCTATGACAGCTCAAGAGCAGCAGCCCAGAGCAGCCACACTCGAGCCCATGACGCCAACAGGCCTCAGAACCCAGGCAGAAACTCGTGTGGGTATCCCAGGGCACAACTGCTCTCTCAAGTTTCCTTCTGAACCAGCACACCACGAAATTGGCAAAGGCACCATGGAGCTCCTAAAGTCCAGCCCGGGGCATGTTAAATCAGAGACTCTCACAAGAACAGCTGCTCCAGCCTGCTCTGTGAATCACAGAGCAATCCATGACAGTCAAAAAACCCAGACCACCAGAACCCACTCTCTGGCATAGGCAGAGGTGGGGGCAGAAAAGGGAAATTGCCACTGTTTTAGGTACAAGTAGGGAGTCTATCAAGCATGACCCTCTATCTGGACGTAGGAAGCAGTCCAAACTGTACACTGCGGAAGAAAGAAAAATCTTCTTCTGTCAAGGTCTTCTTAAAGATTGAAAGAGAATTACCGTGCACAAATATAAATTAATAAGACAGCAAAATCTGTCTCAAAACTAGAGAGACAGAAACAGAATTTTCATGCATTTTTTGGCTGTTTGCAAGAACATCAGCATGGTGGTATCAGTAAAATGCCACAGGGAGGTGTTTTGTGGGTAAAAAAGAGCTGTCCTGTAATTGTAACCTAATTATGCAGAGTTGCAAACACCCTTACCACATTAAAAGAACTATTGTTCTTTTATCAGATTGTTACTCTCAGCCTCAGTTTGGGCCTTAGAACGGGTTTGGCAGATAACAGCTGTGTGAATGAGAACCACAGCACGTCCTTGAAGCCAGGCAGAAAGCCCTGTGTGCAAGGTCCCCCAGCCTAATGCTCTGCACAGCTCTGCTTATCAGGTTTCTAACCCATTTCTTTGTGCAGGAATCAGAACAGTTCACGGGAACGTTGCAGATGGTCCCTCCCAAGGGAACAACTAATTGCAGAAGAGGAATTCTTTTCCTGTCAGGTTTATGACTTGAAATAATATGGGCAAACACACCAACCATCTTCCTTTGGTTGCTAAGAGATCTTAAATTCCAGGCGGTGAAATGGCACAGTGAGGTGTGTGGCTGTGGGGTGCATTGTGACTGGTCCCACGTGTGGTGATGTTACACTGACTAAGCTCTGGAGCTGCTCAGACGTTTTCTTTTGACACAACAATTTTTCCCCAGGAAACTCCAAATCATTGGCACAGAACCTGCTCGGAGATTGCGCTGACATCAGCACAAGATATTCAAGAATTGCTCCTGCTTTTAACTTCTGAACAAACCTTGGTGAAGGAAACCTCCTCTGCGTCCCTCTTTCCCCTGCGTCAATAAATCAGCTGTGTAACATGGGTTGTTTTGAAATGCCTTCTCCCAGCCAACAGAACCCGAGCTCTTAGGTGCTTTGGTTTCCATTTTCTGGGGATTTTACGTGTGTGTTGCTCTGCCACTCCAACTCTCAGCACCAAAAGATAAACAGGGAGCTGGAGGTCCGCCTTCCAATCACGTTGTACACACAAGTGCAGCATAATTCCTCACCCACATAAAATCTTACTGGCCAGCAGCAATCGCAGCAAGGAGCAGCCAGATGCAAAATGGGAAGGCTGGCTGCCACCCCAGGGCCAACACCTACCTGCTCTCCTTAGTTTCTCCTTGCCCTGGTGATGAAGGCAGGTTGAACACCTGGTTAGCCCAGAAATGTGTCCAGCAGATAACCAGACACAGGCAGGGAGTGTCAAAGTCAAATGTATGTGACAATTGTTTGTGCCCTGAAGGTGGTCAGGAGCAGCCAGCAGCCACCAGAAGTGTGAAGGTCACGGGGAAGAAGACCTGACAGTGGATGGCAGAGGCTTCGAGGCTTGAGCAGCAGAAAGAGTAAAAAAAGGAAGCATTTGGACCTAATTAAGCAACAGGAGGAGTCAGAGGCTGGGAAAATAAGACCATACCTAAATGAGACCTAAAATAAGGAACATCTCCCTGCAAATTTCCCTTCTTCTCTTGGATGCTGCCACTTTCCCAGGTCTCCAACACAACTGAACACTGACCTCAAAACAGCCGTGCCTGGTGACCTTTCCCATTGTCCTACCTGTCAGCACTGGGCTCTACCTACCCCAAACTACTGCAGGTTAAATAGCAGAGATGTGAGGAAAAGTGGGCAGCTGCTCCGACTCTCCTGGCCCAGGGATTTTTTTTTTCCTAAGGCATTGTTGGAAATCAGAAGCAGCAGAGGCAGAAAAAAATGTGTCAGAAAGGCCTGTGTCAACATTAGATGCTTCCAAGACTGTATTATTTTTGAAAACATATTCCGCTTGCCAAATATACATTTAACTGAGCTTAAACTACAAAAAAATAGGACAAAAATAAAGATCTGTAGAGATGATTGTCATGATCATTTCTCTTGTAAGCACAAGGGAGATGTGCTGGCCTTCAGCACAAGGTGTAGGGGCTGACATTGAAATACAGAATGAACCCTGAAGATCTGCAGGTGCCCCTCTGCCTGACAGAACCAGAAATGCTGAACCATGTTTTCCAGATGTAGAAGATTCCCTTGCTACAAAGACCACCAAAAACTGTTGGAGCATGAGAAGGCTATGCTTACTCTTATTATCACATTTTAAGATGCAGTAGCACCTTATATATGAATATATATATATATATTTTATATATCTATAGCAATATATATTGGAGCAGCACACAACAGTGTAGAGAAATTGGGAAGTAACTTGCTGGCAACTTGTCCTAAGGTACCCTTTTACATGGATTCTTCATTTCCACAAAATACAAAAGAGCAGTTTAATTTTTGCGTCACTCATTAAATAAGGACAAAAAAAAACAAAAGTAAAAAGGGAGTAGAAGAGGCATGTTGCTTGTTAGAAGTGCTCCTTCGTCTACATTTCTTACCATTCCATCAGGAAGCCTGATAGAGTAAAATCATCAGTTCGTAGCTTGACCGGGGTGTGTTTTGTAAGACATAGATAATAGCCCCAGCTTTCCGTAGGATTTCAACACATTCACTGTTTAAAAAGAAACACACAAAAATAAATCCTGTACTCCCTTACAGCCATTCAGCAGCAGTAGGGTCACAGGTTGCAGGGCCTGAATTGAGCCCAGGATTCGGCCAAAAGGCTGTCCAAACAAACTGGTTGATTATTGCATGTTGTACAAATGCCAAATTATTCTTGAACAGGCAGACACATGCACTGGGGCTCTGGCTGGGGAACCTTTGAGGCACAATTTGGCTTGCACATGCTCCTGAGCATTGCAGGCCTATTGCCTTAAGCACATCTGCATCCTAAAAGCACGACAGAGCTCTTGGCTTTCCAGCCCAGTCTCCTGTAACCTTGCCCAGTCTGGCTGACTTCATTACTCAATTGTCATGGATTAATATAAAAATATGGTTTAGATCCCCCACTCAAGCTGCTGTTGTATGTTTGCCACTGTTTCTCCATATTACAACAAAGCCTCTCTAGGGTGTGGAGTGTCTTCCATGTGTGTCCCATACGAAAACCATAATGAAGTTGCTGTTCTAACTCAGAAGAAGGCTGAGATGACAGCTGAGAAGAAGTGCCCAGTGTTTTCAGTGAAACTTTTGGCAATACTCCTTAGGAATCTCCCCCAGATTTTTCCAATGGAAGGAATTTTTTTGGTGCGTGCTGACTGCCGGTTTCGTCTCACATCTAACCTGAAGACGTGCAGATAACTGCCAGAAGGGAGCTGTACAATTTCCTTTAATTTACTTGTAAAAAATATTTAAAAAAATAAATATCGGAGCAGCCAGGTGTTGCCATTTCAGTAGGCAGAAGCTGGCCATTGTTCAGGGAGCACAACAGCAATATGAACACACGTTCACATTCACTTTTCCTACACGTGGGTGAGAGATCCTGACCTCAAAGCCACACAACCACAGAAACCTCAGACCTCACCCTCAGCATATTATTGGGACTATCAGGATTATAAATTATCATTACTTGAGGAACACACTGAAAACTGTAGTAGATTAAATTCTCCTGTGGTGGTTCATGACTCCTTAGTTTGCCCTTATAGTGGTTTTCTTCTGCTCAGCTATTACAGCTTCATTAATTAAATCTCACTTCTATTTTTGAAAACCAAATACTTGTCTTTTTCTGTCCTCTACAATTCATTAGTAGATCTTAGGAGAAATGCATTAATCAAGATATCTGAAATTTCATACATAATTAAAAAAATTTAAAAAAAAACCTAACCAAAAAATCTTTGTGAGAACTGAGTAATCCAGTAGCTACACTGGGTAGCACTGATCATAAGATAAGGAAGAGAGATCTTCAACAGCATTTTTAACACCAAGAAGAGAAAATTTTACAAGTCACAAGATGTTCTTAGGTATCTTTGATTTTTACTTGAATTGCAGTCCAGGATTTAAAGAAAGTTTTTGAAAAATGCCCTTGTTCTTAACCCTAGGCAGATACATAAATAGACTGACACAGGCAGTAATAGCATAACCAAAAGATTACACTATTTCATGAGGCTGCTAAGGCCTTTACATGTCAAAAACTTTCAAACTTTAAACTAACACCTTGAAAAATTAATTTGTTCACAGTCCCCTATGAAATGATATCTTTTTTGCTTTAACAGAGGGTTTTTTTTCCTCTCCCAAAGAGAACATTTGTCACTTACATCACATCCACCAAGCTCCTTTCATTCCTTTTGTCCTCGACAGAGAAGCTGTGGCTGCCCCATCCCTGGAAGTGTCCAAGGCCAGGTTGGATGGAGCTTGGAGCACCCTGGGATAGTGGAAGGTGTCCCTGACCAGGGCAGGGCGTGAGACTGGACGAGCTTTAAGATCCCTTCCAACTCACATCAATCTATAATTCAATGATACAGGGTCTATATGGGTATTTGTAACTCAGGAAATACTGCAAGGACTTAAGGATTGTAGAAACCACAGCTGAGGTTCAGCAGCTCCTGACTTGCCTGTTTAATGGTAAATGCAAACTTCTGGCTCTGCTGAGGCAATAGTTTAAAAAAAAATCCTTTTAGACTTAGAAGAATCCTAACTTTATGCCATGGAAGCATCCTGTACATGCATGCAGTCAATCTGAATCAACCCTCCCTGCCCAGTCCAGTGCAGCTGTACTGATGGCAAGACCACCATTCCTGGGTCAAATTTGCGAGCAATATCCTTTCTCTCAATTCCAGAGAGAAAAAAATAAATTAGGATCAAATAGGATCAAATATACTCTCTTGATTCCTGATTTCTTTAGATTTAAAGCTATCAATTTTCTTTATCATATTCATGGTGAACCAGCCCCGAGACTGTATTACTCCAAACTGGGTTTTGCATGAAATCAGCAAGAAAATGTAATAGCTGGATTTGTCTTTATGGTTTGATCTGCAGACACTTGGTCACGCCTAAAAAGCATCCAAGAGGGAACTGGGAGGGTATAATGACATCATCTAACCAACTAAACCCAGCTTGAAAATATTACTAATATTTCATGGTTTCAGTTTTTTTTTTCCATGAATCCGTGCTTTCAGATATTCAATTTAAAATTAACTCGCGGTGAAAACCCAGGGCAAAATTGTGCCCTGGTTGATTTCTTGCACAAATGGTCAAAATCTGATTGTAGGAAGTGAATGGGAACATTCCACTAACATCATTGAATTAAAACTGACTTTTGAATTTCAATGAATACTCACAGACCTTTTTTTCCATTTGGTCTGGTATGCACATACCACTCATTCTTGGCTCAGAGCTGCAGAGCTGAACACATTAGACATGGTGACTTCTAAACATGGTTGGTCTTTGAATCTCTCCAAATTATAGCTCAGGACATGAATAACCAAAAATTACTATAATTACAGAAATGTTGAACTGTACCTATTTAAGTGTTTATACCTTTCAAACAGATTTGCTGAGAAATACCCTGCATGCACACATAAGAACAAACTGCCTACCTTAGGGTCTGACTTAAGTACATTTTAAAGACATTAAACCCCATAATTCTCAATCCAAAACACACTTTCAGTGGTTTCCAGCCTAACTAGTCGTTTTCTGCAGTAGTTGAAAAAACAGTTCCAGTAAGTTTTTTGATGTGTGCCATGCATGCTGCTTCTCTGCATGCAAATGGTGATTACACTTCTCCAAGAAATCCCCATATAATGGTTAATTCTCTCATCTATACCAAAATATTTCAGTCTCTATGGGACATGGCTGTGCAAGGCAAGTTTCTGAAGTAGCTTTGCTCTGTCATACACACGCACATATGGACTTCTGAAGACTTCCTCTTGCTAATYAGACTTCAGAATAATTTTCTTCCTCTCCCAGTAGCCAACAAAGAAGTTTGTGTTTACTGGTCAACTTATTTTCTTTGGTTCTGTGAGTGGGTTTCCACACAAAGTTCGAGCATTAGCAAAAATTTGTAGAAATTGAGAGATTTCTGCTCATGTACTTCTCCTGTCCAGAAAAAGAATGTTTTATTGTAAACCTTTAATAATCAAAGTTAAAAAAAAGACAACAAAAAAACTCCAAAAAACTGAAACCCAAACCAACAAACAAACAAAAATTCCCCCAAAACAAACAAACAAACAAACCCCAAAACTAAAAAGAACAGGTCAGCATATCAACAACAGATAATGATAAAAATCCTAACAATTTCTGTTTGAAGAGCTAGAAGGACCCAGTTGGATAGGTTTTGATAAACATCAGGTTTCATCGTGCAATGGAAAATCTCACCTATTGCTTTCATTCCAAAATTTAAATTCAGAAAAAGCAGCTTGTTAGTTGGAGAATGCAATATAGTCTGTCTTTGACTAAGGCTTGATTATAATGAATTTCAGGGATTATTTCAAGACTACACCAAAGTGTTGGATACTTTCCAAACTTATGTTTTCCTAAGTCACTTCTCAGTGATATTAAAAAAAAATCCAGAATTACTGTTAGGTAAATTGCTGTACAATTGAAATATAAACCAAGCCTGCCTTGGATATTCACAAAGGTGTGAAGAAAATGAGAGACAAGACAAGCTGCTGCAGCTGCCCCCCACAAGGCCAAATCCTTCTCTTGATGAGATATGTCCCCAAAAGAGCAGAGCTTGTGCCCACAGAAGTCAAAACATCAAGACGCTTATCCAGATGTGCATTCAGTTTTTCTGTTCAGGGAGTTTGTGCACACAGAGGGCACCAAGCTTTGCAAAAGGGGACAAAGAGAAGCAAGGCAGGACCACTGTGTGCTCTGCAGCCCTGTCAGTGCAGAAAACAAAAAATGTGCCCTCATTGAAGATTTAGTTCTGCTGTAAGATATAGCACTTTGATTTCATATCTTCTCTTTGTTCAGAATGACTTCTTCCTGTGGAGAAGACTTTATTCTTTCAGGAAAACCAGGAAACAATAACTTCTTTAGGCTGGGATACTGATGACTACACCTACCAGAGCAGCCCTGATATCAGGGTGGGTCAATTTTCCAGCGTGGGTTTTGCAGCCTCCCTTGAGGTTTAGGAGTTCTGCAACTCCTGAATTACTGGAGCGTGCTGACTTTTGCAAATGTTTGGTAAGACTATCCCTTTTGGAAACAGGGATACAAAGTCATTATCTATCCTACCCCACCAGCCTAAAACTGGGTTAGGAAAACCAAAACTATTCCTGTCAAAAGTTCATTAAATCCTTTTTGTATAAGACCTTCCAGGGGTGGAGACTCCCCGAGTTATGATCTATTCCTAGGAGTCTTCAGCAGCACTAAGAGGATGTTTTGTAAGACTCTGCAGGGCATCCAAGTGAAATAGTAAAAAAATTAAAATTACTGTGTCAGAGTTGCAGCCACACCACATGAGTTTAACTCACCCTAACTTCATAACTTAGGTATCTGCATCTGCTGTTCTGTGCATTAAAGTACACTGGGGCTGGTTGAAAGTGAAAAGTATTTCCTACAGAAGGGTTTCAAGCTGCTTTCACTTCAAAAAGCTTTAAAATTGCTACTTTAAAACAAAAAAGCAAAGACATTATTTTAGTTCTCTGTACCTTTTATCATTGGACACCCCTGGAAAACTGCAAAATAGCTTTCCAAAACTCAGAAGATAATTATATTTACACAGGAAAATCCCAAGGTTTTGGTAAATTGAAATTGTAAGTAATTTCTTAATTTTGGTAAAAGCAGAAAATTGAGAGATGCAAACTTTTTCAGTAAAAAATTGTCAATATTTTTTTCCATGTCATTTAAATTTACTAAAAAAATTTAGTAGTAAATTTACATTTACTAACAAAAAAAGGATGCAACAATAGGTCTTTTCATGGAGAACAGTCACCATCTGGTTTGTGTATTGAAAGGGGATGACTCAAATGAAGAAGCAACTGGTCACAGCAACAGTTCAGCAGGTTTTATGCAAAAATGAGAAATATGTGGGTGGGATCCAAAAAGCTTTAAGGAAGCAACTGGCCTTGGTTTCTACCTCATTTAAACATGTGCAAGATATATTTTTGCCAGTGTTTCTTCCTATATCAGTGGCCTACTGTGAAACTTCATTACGGACATGTCTCCCTCTGTATTTTCATGTCCTTTGTGACCTCCTTGGAGACAAAACTCTACATGCTATCAACAGGACTTGCCAAGAAGATGCTTGAAAGGCTCCATTCCCTTTTCTTTGTTCCAGTGTGAAAAGCAGTGACAGATTTTGGAGAAAATTTTTACTGCAAGGTTTAACTTTCTTCTTATTTTTTACTTTAGATGCTTTCATCTACTTCTGTGTGTGGTGGTTTGTGTCTCTTGCCGATTTTCCTGCTAGCTGGGAATGAACACAGCAGACCCAGTGTGTGTGTCCCTTAACTAAGCCCCATCACTGTCTCTTCATCCCTGCCCGTGCCTCCTGCTCTGAGGGGAATCCATCAAGAGTTTTCTGCTCCAAGATGCAGCAATTATAGACACACACTGTGCTTCAGGGAGAACTCTTCCCAGTTGATCCAGGAAGACATCCCTCAGCTAAATTCTGCAGCAAGTCACCACCTTTCCACTAAAACCAGAGAAAAGACAAAGGAAAACGCGGATAGAGGAATTTTTATGGAGGAATTGGGCAAGAAAAAAATTAATGGGATTTAATACCCTGATCCTCTTCAGCTCTAAAATAATAAGGTTTTTGGGTTTTTTTTTCATTCTTCATATGAAAATGAATTTATGCACAAATTTGGGAATCAACTTTGGTTTTAATAACCCTGCATGGGGGGCATACACATACCATGCATACCACCAGTTCAAGCAGAACTGCCAATGGCCTGCAAGAACTGCAGGATTAAAGCCCATATTCCTAAGATTACATCAAGACATTGTTGGGAGTCTGCTGGAATTTTCGTGAGGTTAGCAGTTTGAGGACTTAAGATCTGTCAGGTTAAACTGATTAATCACCTTCTTATAGCTGCAAGAAGCACTGTGAGCCACTGCTGGGAAAAGAACAGAGCTCACCGGAGAGAGCATCAGCTTTGGAAAACCTAAGGAGTTTTCTCAATGGAAAAATTGACAGAACACTTAAAAGATAAATTATACGCTGAATTATGTGCTGTATACAATTTATCTAAAAGCACTTTTTCAGCTCCATCTCTGAGAATGTTGCCTCTTTTCCGGAGCCAAGAGGTTTGTGACTGATGTTTCCCTCCTGATCACCAACACTGGAAGGAGCACATGGAATGGAAATAAAAGCAACAAGGACGCTTCTGTGGTCTTCTGCTATCTACTGTGACCATGGGATAGGATTCATCAGGTGCATAATTTATGGTTAAAATGATACTCAGATCTGTCTGCATGATTTGCATTGATTTTCATGAAATCGTTGACGATTTAAAGTATTTGTGGCTTAGGAACAAATGGTACTTTTAAAGAGATGCAGACAATATAGGTCCTGATAGTGCAGTTTGAAAGACTCAATTGCACAATTCAAAGTTCATTTGTTCGTATTACTAAACCTTCATTGATTCATGGCAAAGTAGGGCTGGTTTCTCTTTGGAAAAAAAGAAGGAAAAACACAATAAAAATTTACGTCGTCTGCACAAGAAGGAACATTCTGCGCTTCCCATCACATTTGTTTTCTCCTGCACCATTTGTTTTGCAGGAAAGGCCTGAATTCCCTCCACTGGCAGCTCCAAACTCAGTGGTGGCAGGGGAAGTCCCAGGCAAAAAGTGATGGCTGTGTGGAGCCCAGTTCCTCTGCAGAAAAGGCTGCCCTGCTTTTGATGACCAGAACAAAACACACTTCAAAGCCCTAAGATGTTCAAGCCCGTCCTGAGTTAGAGGACAGTGAAAATGTTTCCATGGGTCCTGAATTACCAAGGTAAAGCCACAATGCTGAAAACCCTGACTGGCTTGCTCCTCTGTGTGTAGGCAGCTCACCAGGGCTTGACGAATAACGAAGCGAAAATCCAACTAGCTAATGACTTCAAGAAAGGAGAAACATTTAAATAAGGAGAGCAGACTCACTTCCTTCTTTCTGCAGTCCTGCCTTGCCAGCCAAGAGCAAATGTTTCTTCTGCAACAGAGAGACACATGCAGAGTGCTCAGTTGAAGGCAAGATCACCAGTTCCATGTGAGTCCATGCCAGTTCACAGCACTGGGACACCCACTGGGGGCGCAGATTCAGGGATTTGGTCCAGGTTTTCATCAGCAGGTGGAGGGAGGAAGGATATTGCACCAGCACCCCCTCTAAGGCCCACCTACACTGTCAAAGCAGAATGACTGAGCCATCCTGTATGGGAGAACTAGAGACTACATGACAAATTCCAGGCATGCAAGACACCCATTGCAGGCCCATTATTATCCAAACTGGTTCTTAGGAGCAAGAAAAATACCATAAGGGCAGCTAGGAAAATAACACTGAGTCAGATACAGGGAGCAATGCCAAAAACAAGTGAACAAATTTAGTTCTTGCAGCAATACTGCAAAGTAGCTGTTTTCCTGAGTTATCTGTTGCTTCTTTTCACACTTTCTTAGCACAGTTCATATTCCAGGTTAGCAGCTTTGGTGTGCCTTTGATCTCAGTAGCAACAGGGGAATTGCCAGTTAAATTGTCACTTTCTCAAACTCCCTGTCAAAGACACATCTTCTCTCACATGCAAAATCAGCAGCGCTTAGTCAGATTAAGTGCAGGATTAGTAACAGGATATGGATGTTTGTATTCATTGATTTTATTTTTTCTTATTTAAAAAAAAAAAATTCCATAACTGTGATTATTAGACTTAAGCGCGTCTTCATCTCATGAAAGAGAGCAATCCAAATTTTTGTTGGTATCCATGTTTTCACAGGTATTTGGGGTCTACTTTTTCTATGTGAAAAACAGACTAAAAATTAGAGTGTGTTCTTCAAAGATGTACTGCTGGGTAAGTGGTGCTTCGTTCCCATTTGCCTGTCTGGAACAACAAATCTTTGAGGGATTATAAAGCCTGGGGCCTGCATTCACATACACACACTGTGGTGCTGCTTCCACAAGACGTCGCGGAAAAGAAAGTGTAGCTGTACAAAAGGCTTGATGAAATTTTGCTTGAGAACGGCAAAAGGCTCTGGTTTTGTTCTTGGGGTTGAAATGCCTGGTCAGAGCTCTGCTGCTGGTTACTCCCTGTCACCATGAACGCGGTGGTTCTGCTGAGCAATTTGCTTCCTCGTCCCCACGCTGTCAAGAGCCGGTCACCCTAAGTGGGAATGGAAGATGAAAAAGCAGAAGAGCAGATACAAACAGGCTGAGCAGCCCTTGACTGTGACAGAAGTCTCCCTGAAATGAAATGGGATTGTCTTCGGTGTAAGCTACACTTCAAACTTTCCAGGCTACTAGACGTCAGGCCCATATGTTGTTTAGATGGTAGCCACAACCAACAGCAACTTGGAAAGCCAGGAGTCTCCATGGCTATCACACTCCACAGAGCGTTGCCTGCTAAACGCTCAATGCATGTAGAAGACCTAGAAAGAGGAGAAAACTAGCATTTCTAAATAGACTCCACACCTTCAAGGAGCTGTACGACGAGGCAAAAATATCACCTCAAGCAGAAATAGTGTGTTACAGGCTTGCTGTCATCAGCAGTTCTGATGGAAAGAAAAGATGTCATCAGAAAAAAAAAAAAATCAGGCTAAATGTGGCAGAGCTGGAGAATGATTGTCAACTCCCAGTTACTGTAAACCTGGCCCAGCACTGTCTGTACACAGTGAAGTAAGGACTAGTAGGAAGCAAGAACTGTTTCTGTTTACCTGTCCAAATCAGTAAGATCCAAACCAGATATAGTATATGGCACACGTAATAAGAAAGATTTTTGAATGCATTTCTTCTAAATACTCACTTGGGTACAGAAGACAGCTAAACATTAAACTAGTCTGCCTAGAAAAAGGACAGCTTTAGATGCCCCACGTGAATGTGTTCAGATACTGTGTGTAAGAGGAGTGATGGGACACGGAATGGTAACATGGGGATGGATTATGGCTTTTTTTTAAGGAGAAGGAATTCCAAACTGCAACCAACAGATTTATGCCTAGGGACTCTTACTATCTTCCTGTATTTCTAACTCTGGTCTGATGTTACTGAGGGTGGAAAAACACAGCAGGACTTGCTTTAGGCTGCTGGAGAGCTGTGTTTGTTCTTTTCTCACCAAACTGGAGATGAAAGTTGTGTATCACACCTTCTTGCAAAGGCATACACAAACCTAAGGGATCACTCAGTGTGGCACACCTGGAGAACGACAGCTTTGAGTGAAGGTACAGTAACAGTGCAAAGCCTCAGGAGAGAGAAGGAAATAGCAACATTTTTCATGATGGTCTCCAGAATGATGGAGAAAAGAGCAGCAGTCTGTCTCCCACCCCATTAAAAGCTCACCCACTGATACTCTGCTTTCTTCCTTGCTTCACATACCTCTGAAGCAGCTAAAAGCAGATTTAGTAGCATGCTGTCACACAGCTCAGCATTGGCAAGAGCAGGCACACTTCTTTCAGCTTGACAAAGGAGACCCATGAATTCCCTCTAAGAGATTCAAAGACTTTTCCAGGTAGTTACCTGTTCAAAGTCTGTGGGGAGATGGCAGGGGAGGAGCATTGCCTTCCCCCATTATCTCCTCTCAGACAGTGAACAATGAAGATGAGTTCTCCTCCCTAATAGAGCTTTGGCAAGGGAATCCATTGAAAGCTACAGCCCTGTACACAGCACACACAACATGAGAGACCTCCTGGTGCCCAGCAGTTACCAGGGCTAAATGAGATACCCCCAAGTTTCTCAGAGTATGGGGGCCAATGCCTGATACCGGTGCCATAACACATCAACTTCTGTAAGTGCTGGCATTTTAAGTGGTGGCTGTTTTTACTGTCAACACTTCCTTAGTCCCAGATGTTCAGAGAGCATCTAGTGATGTTTTTACTGATTCTAGTGAGTCTAGTGAGTTTTGTTCCTCATCCACCTCCACCGACTGGGAGAGAAAACAACTTTACAAGCCAGTCAGGATTTGGAAGCTCTCTCTAAACTCAGCTCTGTGTTAGATGACCCAGATGAGAGAAAGAACACAAGCTTTCCTCTGGGGGTGCTGAGCTGGGTGAACTGCAAGGGCTGCAGTCTCCATGGTAGGCAACCTGAATGCCCTAAGCAGGGTTGGTTTTTATGGAACTATGCCTGATCCCAAAATTTCCAAGGACAGGTCAAAAGCCATATTTTGAAACCACAGTCAGAGAGCAGCCGAGGTTGCAGGCTGGAATTTGACTGGCAGGTGTAAGGCCACGCTCACCAGGGCATGGAGGTGTGGAGGAGTTCAGACTCAGCCCCGTGCCCAGACTGTTAATCACTGTTGGTGAATGACTTCTGCTCTAGATGCTGACCAACAGAGAGGATGAAATCCCATTTCAGTGACCAGGCACATGACATCTCACCTGGTCTTCTCCTGGAGATGCATTCACAAATCTCTCCATCCACAGGGAATGGTTGGATCAGCCTGACTCACCACTTTTGGGATTCATCCATCACACACTCTCTGGAGGCAACTTTCTGATGGGCTTGTGCACATCTGCCAGCAACTCATTTCATAAGTGGTTTCACAAGTTCAGACCAGTTGAAAATGGAGCATTCACCAAAGTTTGTCAAGATGGAATAAGGATCTGCATATGCGTAACACAGACGTGCTCACATCAACACACTATTTATCCCTGGTGCCAGATTTTTGGAAAAAGATACTCAAGAAGAATGAGAAACTGTGCATAAGTCCATTAACAACTTATTGAATATGTCTTGATCATTATTTTTTTTTTCACAGACCTCCTAAGTACAATCTTCCTCTTCTAGACATATGAGATTCCTGTAACTATGCCCATTCAAACTCAAATGAGTTTTTCAGATGACGTGTACCGCTGCTTAATTTTATTTATTTCATCATCCAAAACCAAGTCTATCTGAGATGAAACAGGTAAAAATCAAGTTTAAGGAAAGTACATGACTAATCAGTTAGTGTCTTTTGAGTCTTCTTGAAAATTACCTAAAACAATCTGAAATTTACTTCACAAAGACTGACTAAAACAGCAACTTAGAAAGAGACCCTTTAAAAACAAACATTAAAAATTATTAGTAAAGTGTCTGAAAGTGTCTTTGAACTACTAAGAGTGGAGTATATCTCCATGCTTTTGTTCATGCAGGAGATGGCAGGATTTCTCAGAAGAGAAAAAGGGTTTGGGTCCAAAACCTCCTTGTTTGAGGCATCCATAAAAATTAGCTAAAGCATGTGTGATATTTTGTTGTAAATGCTAAGACATGTCAGGAGAAGATAAGTAAAGTGACAGGCTAATTATTATCTATTTTGGATTCGTTTAAAAAAATTGTGGCCAAATGCAAAATATTGGTCTTGTCTTAACTTCCATTGGTCATCACGAAGACTTTAACATAATAAGAATTACTACCCAGTGGGATAGACACAGATTTCACCCTTTTTCAGTAAAATGTAGAATAGGACTCTCTGATGATGAAATAATTTAATACAGCTGTACTGTGTATATGTTATAAGCAGCCCTTTTTTCCATCTCTGAAGAGTTAAAGAACTTAATTTCTAAATCCGTATTATACTGCGCTACTAGAGGCTTTGCATTTTAGTAAATCTTGTTGTTCAGTACAACAATTTTTAGTTTAATAGCCCCCATTTCTCTAAAACTTCCAAAAAACTCCAAAGTTTCAAATATCACCATGTGTTAAATGTTGACTTTGTTTTCCTAGCAGAAATCACTGTCACTGATCTGGAGTGATGTTGGTATGGTCACGATATAGTCTTGTACATTCCAATGTGTAAACAGGTCCACGTTTTCCTGCAATTGTTTTAATCTGTCAAGACTACTGTAATCCAATATTTCTAATAAGATTCATCTGTATCTTACATAAACACAGCTACAGCAAATTGGACTTCGCAAAGAGGAAAATGAACTTAGTTAAGCGAAGATTTATTTTTGCGTAAAATACTCTTGGACCACCCTACTTTGAGAACATGTAAATAATAAGCATGAATCTCGGACCTTGGATTGAGGACTCAACATTCTGTTCTTAGAGAAGATCATCTTTCTTGGGAGCAGTTTGCAGTAGTAAACTGCAGTTTAGAGTTGTCCAGCCAGCAGCGAAGATGTTGGGCGAGGGTGACCAAGTGGAGTGCCTCGCCTGGAAAACTACTGCTGCCTGATTGCTTCCTGCTCTCCCTTTGACTGCAGAATGACCTGGCCGTGCTGGCTCCCAAGCTGTGCAAAACAAATGATTCATGGGATTATACAACCGTGGAAAGGTTTGGGTTGGAAGGGACCTTAAAGATCGTCTCGTTCCAACCCCTCCTCCATGGGCAGGGACACCTTCCTCTAGAACAGGTGCTCAGAGCTTCCTCCAGCCTGGTCTTCCTGGGATGGAACATCCACAGCTTCTCTGGGCGACTTTTGCCAGTCTCTCACCACCCTCACAGGGAAGAATTTCTTCCTAGTGTCTGACCTAAACCTGCCCTCTTTCAGTTTAAAGTCATTACCCCTTGCCCTGTACCTACCTGATCGTGTAAAAAGGCTCTCTCTGTCCTTCTTGCAGCTCCTGGAAGATGCTGTAAGGTCTCCCCAGAGCCTTCTTTTCTCCAGAATGAACAATCCCAACTCTCCCAGCCTGTTTTCGTGGGAGAGGAGTTCCATCCATCTGATCATTTCTATGACACGTTCCAGCACTTCCGTGTCCTTCTCATGCTGGGGACACCAGATCCCTCTGGATCCATCCTTTCCTTCCATCATGTCCACCACAGCACAGAGCTCAGTAAATTTGCTTAGGGTGCCCTCAATCCCAGTGTCCATGTCACCAACAGTGATGTCAAACAGGGTCCCAACACTGACCCCTGAGGAACCACTCACTGCACCCAGACATTGAGGCACTGGCAGCAGCTCTGACCGTGACCATCCAGCCAGTTCCTCATCCACCGAGTTCCATTCCTCAAACTCTCCAAATCAGAGAGAAGTAGGTAGTCTGGGATAGTGTGAAATGCTTTGCACATCTCCGGGTAGATAATGTCAGCTGCTCTTCCCTCACCCACCAACGCTGTCACCCCTCCATAGAAAGCCATCGAATTTGTCAGGTGTGGTTTGCCCTTACTGAAGCCATGTTGGCTGTCACCAATCACCTTTTTATATTCCATGTGTCTTAGCATAGTTTCCAGGAGAGTCTGCCCCATGATGTTTCCAGGCACCGAGGTAAGATTGACTGGCCTGTAGTTTCCTCAGTCTTTCTCTTCTACACTTTTTAAAAATTGGGGTTTCCTCTCTCCTTTTCCACTCAGTGGGAATTTCACCAGTCTGCCACAACTTCTTGAATATGATGGAAAGTGCCTTAAATCCTTCATCTGCCAGTTCCCTCAGGACCCACTGACGCATTTCATCAGGTTCCAAGTGCACCTTCAGGTTCCTTAAAAGTTCTCAAACCTGATCTTCTCCTACAAAGGATCGTTCTTCATTCTCCCAGTCCCTGCTGCCTCTGCCTTCTGTGACTTGGGCAGTGTGGGTGGAGAACCTGCTGGTGAAAACCAAGACAAAAAAGTCATTGAGTACCTCAACCTTTTCCATGTCCCGGGTAACCAGGTCTCCCATTTGCTTCTGGAGAGGGCCCACAATTTCCCCAGTCTTCCTTTTGTCCCTGGTGTACCTACAGATGGTTTTCTTCTTGCCCCTGATCTCCCTGGCCAGGTTTAATTCTACCAGGACTTTGGCTTTCCTAACCTGATCCCTGGCTGCTCTTTTTTCTTCTCTTCCCAGGCTACCTGTCCTTGTTTCCACCCTCTGCATACTTCATTTTCTGTGTTTGAGTTTGCCCAGGAACTCCTTTTTCACCCACACAGCTCTCCCGGGGTTTTTGCCTGATTTCCTCTTTGCTGGGCTGCTTTGCTCCTGAGCTCAGAGGAGGTCATCCTTGAATATCAACCACTTTTCCTGGGCCATCCTCCCCTGCAGGGCTTTGTCCCATGGGGTCTACCAAGCGGGTCCCTGAAGAGGCCAAAATCTGCTCTCCTGAAGCCCAGGGCAGGGAGTTTGCTGCGGACCTTCTGCACTGCCCTGAGGACCTTGAAGTCCAGCATTTCACAGAATCACAGAATTTCATGGTCACTGCAGCCAGTGCTTCTTTTGAGCTTCCCATTCCCCACTGGCCCCACCCTGCTGGTGAGAATAAGGTCCAGCAGAGCAGCTCTCCTCATCATTTCTTCTGCCAGCTGGAGAAGGAAGTTGCAGGCAGCACATTCTGGGAACCTCCTGGTTCACTCATGTCCCAAGTGTTGTCTCACACACACCATATCCGAGTCTTTTTTGTATTCAAGCCCTCAAGACTCTTCCAGTGACTTCAGCTGAATGTCAGCTGAAGGAGAAGGCTGGTTGTACAATCAGGGCACTGGGCTGGGAGCTGGTTCATCTCATGGCTCCTCTAATGAATTCCCACCCAAGCTAAGTCACTTTTACCCCCACTATGACTCAGTTCCTTACCTGTAAATTGCATTTGACATTATCCTCTTCTTATATGACCCACAACACATTTGGACCTCAGGCAGTCCTATAATAAAAGCAGATGCAGTCCCAGGACAGACCCCGGGAGCAACACAGGCAGAATGATCGTGTCCTACCCACAAGAATGGGCAGATACAAGCTGAAGAAAGCCAGATAAAACCTCTTACAGCCCCTGCCCTCCTCATGTAAGAGTTACAGGCAAATTAACAGGTTCAGAATCACACAAGAACATGTGAGGAAAGGGAATTATTCAGTGGTGTCAACCAAGCACTTGTCAATCTCATAAATCCTAGTACTGCTCATAACTGGTCTCTCCTTCTGACTGTGTTCTGACCATGAATTGGTATCATTTAGCTTTTGAAAAATTTGTTAAAAGTAGATGGGCAAAATAAATTCATTCCAATATATTCCTTTTCATATTTATCTACGCATTTGTGTGTACATAAATGTTCTTTCCTCTCATGCTGATGAAGTTATACGGGCTGAGGAAATTCTCCAGTCTTCCTTCTTGTCTGCATCAATCTTACAAGCTTATAGAAGGTCCACAGGGCACACACTGGTCTGAATTTACTTGCACATTGCATACCCTGATTGCTGTGGCCGTTTCAAGAGCTGTGTTAAACAGTGTTCAAGATGGCAAGGTCAAACCCACAATGGTTAAGTCAAAACAGCCCCTACAAACAACATCTCAGCATAGAAGCCATTGAGTACCTATTACAATGCCTACTTTAGCTCAAGGATCAAGCCCTTTTTTCCTCTACATGTCCCATCTTTGTGTATCTTGACCAGGCAGCCACCAACCCAAGTTTGCTCAGTTAAGGGCAGCCTCTTTTTTGTGGGGTTTTATTTTGCATTTTGATCATTTCGTTTGGTTGGTTTTGGAGGAGGTTTTGCTTGTTTGGGTTTTTTGTGGGATGTTTTGTGGGGATTTTTTTGTTTCTTTTGTGTTTGTTTCTTGCTGTGGTTTTGGTTTTGGCTTTTGGGTTTTTTCGTGGTTTTGGTGGTTTTTTTATTCCAGTTTCAGCAGGCCATGGTAGTGATTGACAATAAAGCTCGGTAATACTGTTTGTACCTCGGTCGGCCTCTCCTTGGCAATGGTTTGCACACACTGTTGTTAATGGCAGGCCTCTCCCAGTGCAGCCAAAATCTCCACAGAAGGTTGGTTATAAATCAAGAAGTTTCTGTTGAGCACACAGAAACTGAAAAGGACCTTTGGAGGAAGTTTTCATATGGGCCTTACTACAGGAAAGCATTCCTAGCAAATGAGAGGAGCATCTCCAAAAGGAGGAGGAGCAGGAATACCATGAAAGCAATTGTAAAACATTTGTTATGGGTGCATTCCTTCTGCTAACAGTCTCAGAAAATTTTTCATCCTTGAAAAAAAAAATGGTGAAATGGCAAAAGCATCTGTGAAACAAAACCAAGAAGGAAACACATGAAGCCTTGAAAATTTCAAGCCAAACGACTCGTGCCTGGCAAGGTTAAAAGTAGCTTACGGCAGGGTCCTAGGTAAGAAGAATGTTGGGCAATCTCAGCTAGACCTTGCTACCTGAACCACTTCTAACATAAAGCAAAGTTCTGATAAACACCCACCCTACTGCACAAAAGTGAGTTTTACATGTTTTGCAAACAGCAGGAGAAGACTTGCAGAACTCCTTCACTTTGACATTTCATTTTCACTTTGGATAAAAAGATGTCACTTGGTGATGTGACAGCAGTGCCGTGTATTATATCTGCAGCATCACTGGCTTTGTCAAATCAACATGGATAATTCAAGGCTACTGCCTTTCCCTTTTAAAATACTGCTGTGCCTGGGTTTAATTTTATTTCTTGCTTACGAAACTAATTCTGCTTGGGAAAAGAAATGTTAGAGCTATTGCACATCTCAGATTTTGGGAGATCCTTAGAGGAAATAGTCATTCACAAAGCAAGAAAAATGTTTGTAGCTCAACTTTAATTTCTTGATTGCTAAGGAAATATTGCTGGGACACTGGAAAGATATTTCTTACCATCATCATCCTTCTGCACAGACATTAACTATCGTAGATACTGTTTCTTGTAATAAACTTGTTTTCTCCACTGTGTATCCAGATAATCAAGAATTTTCCCTGCACTTTTATCTAAATACTGCTATGACTTGTCAGTGCACTGCTTTATAACTTCAAACCATAACAAAATATTCATGGATGTTTATCAGTCTTGAGGGGAGTGTTGAAAAACAGTGAGATTAAGTGACTCTCTAATGGTCATACAAGAGGACTGTGGCAGCTAAAGCTGAGTACAAAGCTTGAGTTCCTGCTCAGAGAATTTATGACAGCATTATCTTTACTAATTGCAAGACCCAAAAGTAACACATGTTTTTTCTCTAAATGCATGTTCTTGATTTGTATTCCAAGAGGTCACAGGAACTTCCAGAGTCTAGGCTAAGAATTCATCGTTGTAAGTTCTGTCCAAACTCAGCATAAAAAAAAAAAAAAAAAGAAAGCCTTAGAAAGCCAACAGATAAAAACAGCCACAGTGGGAAAGGAGAAAGAAAAGGATGGAAAGATTTGAAGAGGGAGGAGAAAGAAACAGCACAGCCATATTAGGCACTGTGAGGAGAAGCCATATCCACATGCCAGCCTGTCAATCCTCATAGCAGGGACCATACAAACTGTTTTAAAGGAGGGTTTAGAGGAAGGATTCGTGGTGGAGATGAGGCAGATACTAATGGAGACCTCATTTCAAATTTGTGCAGCATCACAAAGGTTCCCTTTTGGAGATATTAAACACCAAAGGTGGAAGCTGGCATATTGGGCTGGTCAGAGGTGGGAGATGTTATCTTAATGAAGCATCTTTCAGTGAATGAGAGGCAATAGACAGAAAGGGTCTGAAGGGTCTTGTAAGTGAAGGTAATTGGTTTATTTCCCAAATGCTAAAGAACTAAAAATAAGTGGATAGATACTAACTGAAGGCAGTTTCAGTCAAAACGACAGGTTGGAGGGATTTATAAGAATGAAACAACATGGCCTAGCTCTCTGTCAAAGACCAGAATATTTGTGTTACAGCACAAGGTGTGAGGAGCCTGACCAGTCATAGAGGATGTAGGTAGAGAAAACGCAGTCATGCAAAATATGATGGGAAAACAATGTGAAGATTAAGTTATAATATGGATTTGAATTTATGAAGCAAGCTGAAGAGACTGCCTAGTGTGACAGGTGATTTTCCATTGTGATCATCTAAACAGGTTGATGCAGAAGCTCAGCAAATGGCACACATAAGAGCTCTGTTTTAAATGTATAATACCCTGGTCCAAGGACTAGATACACAAGTGGATTTCAGAAATAGGCTTGGATTCTAGATCAGGGTGAAGAAGACAGGTCTGGCTAGCAGTGTTGATCTCTTTGTCAACAGCATTTAATAGTAATGAAGTTTGGAAAGTGAAAGCACCAGCTCTTTATTTCATATGTATCTTTGTATATGCGCACCTACAAGAACATTATATACCCGTATGAGCCAGGCCATCAGTATCCTGTTTCTGACCATGGCCAAAACCAGATAGAATTGGACATAAATTGGGGTGTCATTCTCAAGTTAAAAAGAACATTGAGTTGCAAGTCCGAAAGGGAGAACTTCTGAGGTTCTTTATGTTGATTTAGTTCTACACAGTTGTCTTCCTCTGATTTCAGCAAGAGCAGAGTTGCAGCAGATTCCACATTTTAAGAACCTTCCTCAATGTGAGAGAGAATTGTGGGGAAGTTAAATGGTAGCAAGACATCTCAATGGCTTGTTCTATTTAGGATCACTGATGTAAATCGTGAGCAAAGCAAGAAGATTATATAAATAAGAGAAGAATGCAATACAGAATTAATCAATCCATACCCTGCACTGTGGAACCTGCTTATCTTCCTGTGAAAATTTATGAAGAGGTTGTTTTGGAGTCACACTCAAACGTCCTTTTCCTTCATAGATTTCTGTTACTTATCTGAGGTCCACAGTATTTTATTAGAGAAAATTGGATCAAAATTTGCACAACCCCTCACCCCTCTTCCAGTGTCCCTTCACTTCCCTTTCCCACACAACAAAATCTCTGTGACTCCATTAAAGGAACACCCAGGAGCTGTTTGGACACTTTGATTGAGGGCACGTCAGAGCTCTCTGTGTATTACACATCCCAGACTTTAGGCAGGGAGCTGCAGTGAACAACAAAAGGGCTGTGGCTGCCTCCAACAAGAGGCTTTTTTGTTTCAGTCTGGTGGGTTGAACAAGAGACAACTGATGGTCACACTCACCAAGGTGCACAGTCCTGTGTCCTCTTAGGTGCTCAGACTGGATGTTGGCTTCTAGGGCTGGTTATTTAATTTTATTGTGGGGAACAACTTCATCCCTTAGTGCCTGGGATGGATGCAGTAGGAACATATAAAGGAGAAAGGTGCCAGCTACATCCAAAAATCTGTCTGATGCATTTATCAGTCTTCACTGAGGTTTATGCACCCTGCCAGCTCTCCCATATGGAATAGCACCTTACTTTGATGGAAGCCGCATGGAAACCATGAGAACATGTGAAGAATCAGGTGTTACTCATCAAGGCTAAGGGCCTGAGGAGCTGGCTCACTGTAAGGGAATTTTATATTATGCCATCTTGGATGAGGCAGTCTTCTGTGGAAGTCAGTAATTTCCACAAGGTAGGATGACAGCAGATTGGGGTTGCTGAACAACTGGAATCTGTTAGCTCAGGGTGTTTGTAAGCTCTCCAAAACGCTAAAGATCACATTATTGGCTGTTTATTGTAGGTTAAACATAAATCTAACGTAAGCAGTGAGAAGATTCCAGCACTCACCATTTCAACATTAGTAAGAGCATTTATGATTGTTGTCACACAAACACACACAAAAGGAAAGTAAAAGGAGCTCGGCCTCACTAACATTTATGGACATAAAGCTTTTATATCCTTCGTTCTTCTCTCCTTTGTGATTTCCACGGGATTTTCACTTCCAGAGACGTTATGCGCTTGCTTTCAAAGGAATTAAATATTTTCATTCAGGAAAGAAATTTCACAGCAGAGTAGCAGAGAGCAACGTCCTGGGCATTCATTTTCCGAGCCAATCTTTCAGAGTCGGTTTGTCTTCCAAGAAGCAGAGAAGAGGTGAGGAGGTACAAATCCCTGGATTTCCACAACCCTCCTCCTCTGCTCTTCCCCGAGCTCAGGCCGGGGGGGGGGGGTGCCTGTGCGGAGAGCACATGGAGAGGAGCGCCTGGTGCTGGAAGAGGGGAGCTCTGAGCTCCTCCTGCGCGAGGCGGCTGAACGCTCCCCGCCGCACCGAGCCCCAGCCCCGCGCCGAGGGACGGCTTCGCCCTCCGTGTGTGGCACCGAGCGTGACATCACCATAGCCAGCGCAATAGTTCGGCCTATTTTCTCCTCACTGTTCTAAGGACCGAAGGAGAAAGCTCGGAGTCTAAGGTGAAAGAAGATGAGATGACTTACTTCCTTGGATACTTCTGTGCTAGATGAAAAGCTAATCCTGATAAAACCAACCCTGAAATCCTTCCAACCCACATTTAGTCAAGGTCACACATTATTAGACAAGCAAGGTTAAAGCCACACAGTTTTCAGAACCAAAAGAGATGGCCGGGGGAGGGAGGAAAGGGAGGGGGGTTGTAGGAAGCGGGGGAAGCATCTCCCTCCTCTACTCACGGTCTTTGATGTGTTTCAGGAAAAGAAAAAATTAGAAACCTTCCTGGTTTTTCATGAGAGGTCCAGGGTGCGCTGAGAACTAGGTGGACAAACAAGGCCCTGGCTACCCCTTTGTTTTGCAGAGCAGACATGCTCCATAACCTTGAGGATGACAACAACATTTGTTCCTCACACAAAGATAAAGCTGGCCAGTGACTGCACTTCCCCCTCCCCTCGCCCAACCACAAGCAGAACAGGCAGGATGTCGAACAAAGAAGCAGCAGAAACAGCAATGAGCATTACGCTCAGATTAGAGGACATTCAGGGACTGTAAAAGGTCCATTAAAATAAGCACAGACCCACTTTCAATGAGGAAAGGGTCTTTTCTCTCTCCTCCTTTGGTTTATATTGTTAATCTTTCTTCCTGGATGACTCCTCACAAATGCTTTTTGTTTTCTTCTGTGGTTTTACGTGCCAGGACTATAAGGAGGAAGGGACTGAGGCCCTTTCTTGGCAAGCTTTCAAATCACTTCCATAGGAGACATAGACCCTATTGCCATCTCTCTGAGGGTATAAATTAAAGGAGTGGTGATGAGCAGTCCAGAGCAATTCAAATGCTGGTAAAGCTTAGGTCCTTCTCCAGTCCCTCATTACAGTGAACACTGGCATCTGCTGCACAGGCTCAGCTGGAGGAATAAAACTACACATGGGAAGAAGTGGATGAGCAGAAAGCCTGCATTTACATTGCATCATCCCATGATGACACAGAAATTGCTAATTATAATACAGCGTGGACGGGGAAAATAATTGCAGACAATTCCCATGGCAAAAAGGCTACCTTTGGAATATATATTTGTGCGTATATACACACATCTATATTGGACATACTTTGAGTAAAGCTATCATTTCGGAGAGGCAGCTATTTTGTGTTGTTTACAAACCCTTTGCCAGAGTGAACGCTACTGTGATGGCATTTTTCTTTCAATTTATCTGTCTTCCTCCCTTATACATATTTAGGCAAATAAAAATTATTCTTGACAGACGTAGCCCACATGCCAGCTTCACATTTTCTGCAGGTAACCTATTTTCATTCAGCCTAAAGTGCATCCTATAATTTTTATTCAGGACTCCAGCCATTTATGCCAAGTGAAAGGTTTTCAAGCTGCCTCATATAGTCCCAAACACTATTTCAGGAAAACACAACCAAGCCACAAAATAGATAATATTTTTACACTACTTTCACTTCCTGTCCTTTTTCCTCACAGATTATACGACTGATATATGTCTTGCAACCAAACATCTCCTAATAACACAAAGTTGAGCTTCTCATTCAGACTTAGATCGAATTTGCAAAAGGATGAGATTTGGATTCACAAATCTAGATGAGAACATCTTTTCTCCAGATGGATGCACAGGAAGTATCTGCCTCTTGAGTGTCAGACTGTGTCCAAGCCTGCACCACTCTGTGAAAGGGAATCAAGATGAAGGAAGTTTTTCTTCTCTCCAGAGGTCCAAGCCACACTGACAGTCAACCTGTTAACTTTCATGAGCTCTTGATGAAGCCCCTGATGGTGAAGGCATTTTGCACCGCAGCCAACGAGAAAGATGATCTACTGATATCTCTTCTCATGTTTTGTTGTGACAACTCCCTCTCTCACCTTTGTACTGAGGCCAAGAGCAGATTCATACACCCTTCACCCAGACAGAAGCCAAAAAGGGACTTTAACTGTTTTTACAGTTATCCTGATTAAAGCAAATTAGTTTGTCAGGTTGTCTCCAAACTAATCTCCACCCAGTGTGTCCACCATATCCGTGTGGATAACTGGAAAATTACTTTTTCAAGAAAATAAATAATCCTGGAATGAGGAAACCGTTTTAACAAGGTGAATGAACAGGTTCCAGATATACTTTTTGCTCTTTGGAGCAACTGTATCCATGCAAACACCTGCATGCGTTCATAATGAAGGGGAAACTGAATAAATGGCAGAGAGTTTCAGAAATTAGTAGTAGTGCTTTGGGGTGGCTAAATCAAAATACTTACAAGTAGCCCTCCTTTTCTGAAAAGCAGTGGAAATGAGGAGAGAATGTTTTCTGAAATCTGACTCCTAAAACAGAGCTCAAATTGACCACCTGAAAACTGAGGACCTGTGAGGTTTTCTTGCTTTTCTTTATTTTTAATCTTAATCACAGGATTTCAGATGTCATCAGTGTACTCTCAAAACCAGATGTTAGATTCTTCTCATCATCATCAAAATCCACTTCCACTCACTTAAATGCTACTCCTTATGCTTCCCTGGAAATACTCTGACTTTGTGTTTCCAAACCACTCCTTTCCCAACGTTTTTATTTCTAGGTGGCTGTTGTTGTTTATCAGAGCCTTTATGTGTGTTACAAAGCAGAAACAATTACATGGGGGAGGCCAGGAGCATGTTAACTACAGAAAAACAGTTGTCATAAACACTCTGCATCTTAATGCGCAGCTTCAATCTTTACGTAAGATTAATTAAAGAGCAGATGTTCTGTCATACTTCGCATTAGGTGTGGTTATCTCCGAGATTCTGGCTCTTCCATTTGCTGTGCTTTAATTTGTGTTATTATGCATTTTGAGCCCGAGGCATGAGTAGTCAAGTGGCAAACATTAGATATACAGAACCACATTTCCAAAATGCACCTTCGCTATTAGGCCGGCTAATATAATTCTATTCTATTTTTAAGACGGATTCGCTCCCCCTCCCTTTTTCATTTCCTTCTGACATGTTACATGGCAAGAAGACAGACCAACGGGAGAAGACAGACAGACAGACAGACAGATATATTCTGTGTGAGTGCATGCATTTGTGCACATGAGCAACAGTAACATGAGGGGCTTTGTGTAAAGCGAGCCATATGTAGAGCATTAATTGCACATATCAGCCCGTGCTGCTGAAATTCTTTATCTCACACACAGAAGTTTCTACTGAATATCCTGCATTTTTCTGGAGGTTTGCATACCAGCTACACCAAGGCACTTTTATTTCTGCTGTTTTGAATCTGAGGCTCCAAACTGAATTCTCATTTTCTAAATGCAACTGCTGGAAATTGATGCCTGAAAACTTTTCAAGCAGTGATCAAAGTCTGATGTGAATTAATTTGTCATCATAACAGAGCACTGCTTACAAGTCATTTCAGGCTGGATTTCAGCAAAGGCAATAGATATCTAGGTTGACAATTTCATTTAAAAGGATAGAAAGCCTTACACTTTTCTTTCATTGGTATCTTGATTTAATGAACATACAAACACATCATCACCATATGTTCTAAATATCAGCTTCAGTGCTTGTTCTTAGGAAACATCTTGGAAAAATGCCAATGAGTGAAGCTTGGAAGAAGCTTGAAAAGGTTTTGAGACATATTGCTGCAGCTTGGGAAAGCAAATCCACTGGCGACTAATTACTCAAGAATTTAATTTGAATAGCAATGTCAATAAATTGCCAATATATACTTAACAGATATATAATGACAGAATTCATGCTAAGCATAACAAAGCCAGTTGTGTTAGTGACTGGATTTCCAAATGCATATGAAACATTAATCTCCACAGCAGGTCATAAATATGTGATGAAAACATCGGGGTTCCTTCCTCACTATGAAACCCTCAGATAAGGTATTATCACAAACAAGGCTGCAGGCCAGAGGGTGGTTGGAGACCTGTCCTTACCTCCAGAACAGCATCCTCCAATGAACTACCCCACTTCCCAACTTCCACCTGCTCTCTGGTCCCATGCAAAAGTACCCACACACCAGCACACAAGCTTACGCATGCACATAGCCCTCCCCATTTTCCCCACCCTGAACATTCCCATATCTTTGATTTTGCTTTTTCCTGCCCATGAGTGCCCCTTATAGTATTTCTCATTGATTAGTGGCACTTATTTGTGTGAAGTGACTCATCAACCAAGGCCTCCACTGCTGGCTTTTGCTAACAGAGGGCTTTTAAGCTCTGGCAGTTTTCTTTTTTTAGCCAGGTTTTTTTTTTTTTTCCACAGCAGGAAACTCAGTGAGCTTGAAATAAGAAAAGTGCTGACAATGCTGTCAGAACTTCAACCAAGGCCCCTAGGACAATGTAGTCAAATAGTCAAGTGAGATGTGGTTTCATTTCCAAAGTACTACTCCTATTCTTCAGCTGAGACAATAATTATTGAACAAATCTTCAGGCTCACCCACATTCTGTTTTCTGATGTTTTTTTATTTGGCTTTTCCCCCAATCTGATGGGAGCCTGACTCTCCAGCTAATGATGTGATGGAGGTGGTGGGTAGAGGATTAAGGATGGATTTCACTGGGATGCTTTGTTCTGAACACTGAAATATATTTAGGTATGCTCTGCAGCCCAAGGGATTGACAGCATGACACAAAGCCTTCTGCCTCCACGTGGTCAATTCACAGCCATTCCAGGTTAATAAATAATGAGAGCCACAACCCCTGCATGGCTGCCTGTCAGATGACACGAAATGGCTTGGGGTTTTTTGCACACTTGTGGATGGGTTTGGCAAGACAAATCACGACAGCTGATGCAGTCACTGACTGCAGCACCAGAGCAACCTGGCACCTCCACCTGTGCTTGCCCATGGGTACTTGTTCTCACCATAATTCTGTGAAATTAATCACAAACTTTGGTCATTCCAGCTCCCAGCGCTAATTCCACACTGACCTCCCAGACTAAGCTCACCAAAAACACGCTTTCTTTTGGTTTTCACCAAAAAAACTACCCCAGTTTCATTGGTAGCACTCACGGGACTTGGGGAACCCACAGGGCTCTGTCAGCAACACCTGAGAACAGGAATTGGAGAACAAGAAATTTCAACACTAAACTAACCACAGTGTTCCCCAAATGAGCTTGTGATGCAGTCTGAGATCACAGCCTCAAGAGAGCTCGCTGTGCTTCTGGAAAATGCTTCGAGGAATTCCTTGTCTTGATGAGAAAGTCTCACCAAGCTCACCCTTCCTGGCCATCCCCCAGAAATTAACCCACTGGTCCAAGGAGAGCAAACAACAGGCATTTCTCCGGGGCCAGGGGAAGCCCTTCAGTCTGTCCTGGAGGAAGGTGGTCTCTCTGGTGGACAGTAGTCCTTGTTTGTTTAGGTTCCACTTTGGAAAAAAATAGATAAAAAAGAAGTCAGCCATCAACAGCTGTAAAACCAGGCACAGGCATAAGGAGAACCACCAGCTTCTTCTGGAACAGCTCTGAAAGTGAAAATGGTTGAGGGAGAAAAGAAGGAGAAGAGCACTGATCGATAGTTTGTTTATTTATATTTACCTCCCAGGGTCTGCCTGTCGATCAGCTTATGATGAAAAAAGGTATTTCTTGCTCAAGTTATACCTTAAGCACCCTTTTTTTTTCTGTTTTAATAAGAACAGCTTCTTGTTCCAGAAGGCCAGAGCTCAAGCTCTTGAACTCCAGTTTTAGGCAAGCTCAGCCTTTCTAATGTAAAGGCAAACAACATTAGACCATTTTTTGCAGTCTGAGTGCGAATTAAACTCTCTGTCTAGACACCACATGTACTTTGCTCAGGCTTGAGCTGGGATCCTTTAAGATCTCAAAAGCCAGTGAGCCAGATTAGTACTTGCATGGGAGAACTACATGAAAGGCTGGGTAACTCAGCTAAGAGCACAAACAAATCAGCTGAAAATAAACTTAATTCAGTCTTCCTTTCTGGCTTAACAATGTATTCTGCAGGTTCACTCTCAAGGCCATTCTTTGGGTTTCTAAGAGAATTACAAGAGCTATCTTAAAAAAAAAAAAAAAAGGAGAAGAAAGAGATCATACTGAAATCTAATCCAAAAGCAAATATCAGCCCTGCACTGAGACAGGTTTATCTCAAGGTACTTTTATAGCATGCCATAATCTCACTATTATTTAGAGTTTGCAAAGTGACAGTGCAGGCAAGGAACTGACAACTGTTCATCCTTTCTGAGGGTATGTTTTATGGGGCAGCAATAAGATGGAGAGGGGATGCATAGGTAAATGATGGCAGTGTTTCCCTCTATCTAAGAGTCACAGAAAAGATATTGGGGGAGAAGAATTGCTCATATTCTCTCGAATTCAGTCACGGCAAAGATGAGTTGATTCAGTGTCGGGAGGAAAAGATATCACCCTGTTACAGATTCGCCGAGGGAAAGGAGCATTCAAGGAGCTTCCCCCATCCGTTTGTGGGGGGCTGAAACGGCTTGTCTGCCACGGTTACACGTGATCACAGACCTCCTCCCAGCCTGCAGGGGTTAAAAAGCCCTAAAAGAGCACTATCATGGTCTAATTGTTGGTTGTTTACCAGTTTCAGTGTGCTCACTGAAGTAGCTGGCTCCAGAAGAGAATGTCACCTCTTCGGTGTCCATGGCGTGTTGACTTTGTGTCACAGACCTTTTTTCCCCTCACAATCAGCTTTCAAAGTGAAAGCTGCATCAGCTGGCAGATAAATGCAGATATGCTGCTTTTTTTTTTTTTTAAGTCACAACCATCTTATTCATCCTGCACTCCTCATGCAAGACATTTCTGAGAGATGGACTGAAAAAAGACAGCAGATGAGACACTCTCCGCAAGAAAAAAAAAGGCTTCTAATGAAAATAAGTAAAAGAGACAGAGTTTGGGAAAACAGTCATGCCACTGCTATTATATCTGGGTGGGGAGGAGATGCTTTCAGACAGGAAGGGTGTAAGCTCGTGGCAGCACATCACGCACACAGATAGCTTTGAACAAACCATCTCAGAAATTCGGGGAAATGTGGCCACATAAGCGTGTGCTCACTCAAAGCAAACATGCCAACAGTTCCTCACATTCAGCAAATCAGCCAGGTGGTGTCCATCCCAAAGTGATTGCACTCTCCTGGAAGGAAAGGTAGTGTACCTATCTCCACCCACCGCTGTGTTTGACAGGAAGGCATAGCTTGGGAATGAAGAGTATTGTGGGCCTGAAAATTGCATCAGATCCCTCAAACCCAGCTGCAACTCTTCCACCACAATGCAATCCCCTCTTCTCAAATTAAGCAGACAGAGAACCGCAAGCCACGCTCAGTAGTTTCGTGTGGGCCCTGTGTACGGAAAGGCAGAAGGAAGAGATTGGCAAGGACAGAGACAAACATAAATGTCCTCTTGAAATGCTTGCTGCCCTATTACATTTTCAAGACCTCTTGATTGAGACGATAACTTACTGTTCTCTGCAGCCATTATTGAAAGCTTGTGCTGTCTCATCTCCAATATTTTTCTAGTATCTATTATGTGTGTGTAAGGAGCGCTCTTAATGTGGAGGTAAAGAAAGAGAAGCCGTATTATCTTCCTGTTGGAGAGGTTTTATCTTTAGTGATGATTGCATTAACCTGAAAGAAACACCGAAAACCCCTCTAGCACACTTCTTCTACTCCACAGCTCGTCTCCTCAGCTCTCACAGCTCCTCGTAGCTCTCTCCCTGGAAGATCAAGCGTCTGCTTACAGTAAGTACAGCATTCAAGCCATGGGAAAATCCCCAGGATGAAGCTGCAGCCTGTGATCCTGGTCTGGGGGAGGTGTTGTTCCTGGCTTCAGTGGGAGCTGGACTGATGCTGGAAGGTACTAGAGTAGACAGAAGTGCAGTTAGTTCATGCTGAAGGTGACAGGCACTTGTTATGAATGAGGACTCTTACAGAACAGCTTGGCCCTCAGAAATCCTTATTGTTTTGGGGGCAGCAGAGAAGTCCATTTGTCTGGCAAGAAGATGCCTTGCAAAGATAACTCAGCCTGACTACACCACGTTCCTGAGTTTCTTCTCCAGGGCCCTTCAGAAGTGAACCTACACCAGACCCGCTCTTGCACCAGTGACATCCATCCCCAAAGACTCTCTGTTCTGAGAGAAAGCAGGATCTGGAGAGGGTCAGACTACAAGAGGCCCTAGTGAGGGACCAAAGAAACAGCTCAGAAGCAGGATGATCAAAAGCAGCATTCACAAGGGTGTGGTGCTCCAAGGATATTATGCACTGAATGAAGCAGGCAGATCAAAATCAGCATGCGCATGCAGGGGACCTCAATCCACGGGAAGAGAAGGGTGTGTGGCACACACCAGCTGTAAATGTGCAGACCAGGCTAGGCAGGGTAATCAGCTGGAAGGGCTTAGTGCTGTCATTAAGGGCCACAGAGATAAGGAGGGGCCTGGAGCATCTCTGTTGTGAGGGGAGAAGTGAGATCTGGGCCTGGTTAGTCTGAAAAAGAGAAGACTGAGAGGGGATCTCTTTAATGCATATAAATATCTCCAGGGCAGGTGCCAAGAGGATGGTGCCAGACTCTTCTCGGTGGTGTCCAGTGACAGGACAAGGAGCAATGGCCATGAACTAAACCACAACAAGTTCCACCTCAACTTGAGGAAGAACTTCTTTCCATGAGGGTGGCAGAGCCCTCTAACAGCTGCCCAGGGAGGTCATGGACTCCAAACTCACCTGGGAACATTCCTGTGTCCCCTGCTCCAGGTGATCCTGCCTTGGCAGGAGCCTGGACAGGGTGGTCTCCAGAGGCCCCTTCCAACCCCAGCCATTCCACGATTAAGCACCAGGGAAGGCACGAGGAAAGGAAGTTTTCAAGTACAACAGATACAAACTGAAGCTGCTTTCTCCTCGGGCCTGACTGGAGACACCAAGGAGAGAAAGTTGCAGAAAGCACGGAAGAAAAACGGGTGCAAGATCCCAGCGGGCAGAACCCTAGGGAATGACCTCATGGAGAGGGACAGGGGAGGATTCAGTAAGGTAGGAGGCCTCACTCACAGGCAGGCTCTGGGCATCTAAAGGACAGACTCAGGGCCAAAAGGAGGGAAACAGCAATAACAGGCTTGGTACCCCAGCAGAGGTGCAGCAAGGAGGTAGCAACCCACAACATTGTGGGAATCATTAATATTCATCACTACCCAATAATTCTAATCACACAAGGGTTCGACCCGGTGCAGGTTGTGCAAGGTTTCTCTCAACCACACACACAGGATTTCAACCATGTTAGTGTTGTACTGCTTACCAGAGCCACGTTTTGCCTCAGTGAATTCAGTTTCCTGAATAATTATGATCAAAAAGCTCTGATTCATTGAGCTTTCTCCACTTTCTTTGGAGGTCTAAAGGCAACTGGGAGCATTAATGGAAATGCTCCATTGCAGCACTTCCCACCTAAAAAGGCTGTAACATTTTACTGAAAAAAGTAACTACTCTTTCGCAAAAGTAAATCAAGGCAGGAAGAAATGGTGTGATATTCCTCAGGTAACTGAGTAACCCTTATTTGTGCGGTGTTTCTGAGAACAAACACAGGAATAAAAGAAAAATTGCAGGAGCCGTGCTATTTTGAAACCTACATTTGAGCAAGAATGAGTGACAAAGTAATTTTTTTTTAATTCCAAACGTATTAAAACCGCAAGGCAGGGGAGATTCCTCCCAACCTGGGCGTTTTCTGTCAGCACAAGGGGTTTGGAATGGCCCACACCGTGTTCCTCACAACCATGCTCATCATGCAGGCGGCCTTTGGGTGAGGACTGGTGGGCACAGCATCAGCTGGAGCCTGAGCTGTGACCTCCCCAGGGAGAAGGTCACGCTCCTGGATTAACTGAGGGAACCACCTCATCTCCTCTGTCAGCCATGGGACACTGCTGGGGAAATGTGGAAGTTCAGAGGGCTGTTACTCCTCACCTGGGTTCAATCCTCCCAGTCCTAGCGGCCCTTTGTTTGCTACCTGTGATTCTTACCCCGATAGCCTCATATTCCCTTGGTCTGCGGACAAAGCAGCGTTGGAGCTCTCTGGAAGACAACACAGCTAATCAAATCTGCTGCTAGGTGATCCTGAAATAATACCCTTTTCCAACAGAAGACAGAAGAGTGAATAACATGTACAAACACGATACAGCACTTGGGCCACAGAAAATCCGTCTCCCAGAACGTCTTTCAAGACAAATTTTGCTGCCGTGGAAAACCTTCGGCCCTTGCACTGCAAAGGGTGGACAGAGCTGAGCGAGTGTGGGATGGGAGGGAGTGTGGGGTCCGTCTCTGAGACTGGCTCTCCACTCCTGTGAGTCCTTTCTGGTCACCTGGGTGTGGAAGGCTGCTGCTGATTCAGCCAGGTGCCACACAGGCACGTGGGGGTCCACACCTGCCTCTCCCCCTTCAGCGGCTGTGGCCGAACCTCAACAACATCCCAAATCCAGATGTGGCCATCCAATAATGCGTGGTAGGAGCAGATAATGGAATTTGCTGGGCTTATCTGAGTCTTGTGGGCACACGCAGCTCCTGGCGTAGCTCAGATGAGTTTGATTTCCCCAAGACATTTCTATCTATGTGGGAGAGGAAAAAAAAAAGAATAAATCTCACTGCTGCACACGAGTCAGAGGCACTGCACCTTAGTCCATCAGCAAAGGAGGGTTTATGGACTTCATCCTCCTGCAACTGTAAAAATGGATTTGGAAGCCCTTCTATTTAAATGATCACCAAGTATTTCCATGTATGGAGGTCTCAGGGTGCTTACCTGTTGACCAGCATGAGCTACAAAGACATCCTTTCACTTTCAAACATAAAGCCTTTCAATTTGGCAGATTATTATGTAATTATTGACCAGCATCAGGCATCTCGGCCTAGTGGGAGTACTCTTTGGCCACACATGATGTGATATAACACAGAAATGTGAATCAGACAAAGAAAGGGCCTTGTCTTAATTTGAAACATACATCCTGATTCCCATTGATCCGATTATGCACCTTCACAGCAGATTAACATGTCATTCGACCACCAAACCAGAGAAATGAAGCAAGGTGTCACACACCACAAATGCCTCTATGACAGAAGGCACCACTACCTTACATACAAGGGAGCTTAAGCAATTAGGGATAAGAAGTGTTTTCTTAACAGGAAAACATGCACCACACAGTAAAAGCAATTCCTTCCTCTATCCAAGCTGTAAAGAAATATTCCCCCATAGCAGCAAGCCATGATGGATGGGAGAGTCAGTCAGTTTTTAACTACTGTAGCAATACTGCAGTTATCTTGATTTACACCAGCTGAGGATCTGAACACAGTGATCTTCAATGATCTGCCAAAAGCTCAAACTTCTTTTGTTCTTCCTTCAAAACATTTTTTTGTGGAAAAGAACGGCAGTTTCCAGGCATTTTGCCATGGTAATGGCAAGGGTCCACCAGGGAAAAATTCAGGATGTTGTCCTAGGAGTACAATCACACTTCTTTCCTTTTTTTTTTTTTCTCTTTCCCTCTGACTGATGTTTTTTTCATGCAGGAACGGCCACAGTAAGCCTGGGATCAGATTTGGGAACACTCACAAACATGTCAATCTTTGCATATGATTACTCACAGAGGAGGAATGCATTATATAACTCCTGTCTTTGTCTGAAATCAATCAGTCTTCTGATTATTTAGTGAAGACTCTCAGATGTCCTTTGCCTTCTCCATTTGCAGTTTCCCTCACCCTTGGACTTCTCTAGTGCAGCCTGTAGTTTCCAGGGAAAGAGGAACAGACAGATACTCTTTTGGAAGCTGTCAGTGTCTATTCCTGTAGGATATGGAGAGGTTGCTCTTGATCATAGAGAGCAGATAGACTTTTGGCTGCAGACAGAGTACCTTTTCCTGCAGTAGTATTCAGCAGGAAATAAATACAGGTAAAACCAGGAAAAAAAAAAAAATTCTGCTTCTGAGGGAGAACTCTTACACCAGCACCGATTCCTGAACTGCAGTTTACTCAGGAACACAAATTCTGTCCCCAAAAGGACAACCAGCTGTGCCACAGGTCTATTCACAGCTATGAATTTCAACATGTACATACAGTCAAAGGCTTGTTCTTTGTGCTATTCTTAACATTACTGTAAATTAGCATATGATAATGCTATTTCTCCTATTAGAGGCTTGGTATGTTTTGCCCTAGAGCTGTGATTAGGGAAAGAAAAGGAGGATAAGCTTAAAACCTGGGTTTTTTTCCCCCAACTAGGTTAACACAAACACAGCCCAAGTTGTGCTTAAAAACAAGCCATTTCAGAGCAGGCATAATATTCCATGCCTGTTATTAAAATACTTGAGCTCATGCTGAACAGATTAATAGGGCTGAACCAGCAAAAAAAAAAAAAAAAATAAACCTCATAATGCATTTCTTTGCAGGGATTCCGCATGCACGTCGCATTCTTCATCAGGGCAGGTGTAGAAATTCCTTTGCCACAGTGCCTTTGCTAAAGCCCAGATCCAGCTCTGGATGGTGTGTGTTTAGCACACACTCACTCGTTTCACCCCTCTGGACGTACCCAGGCGTACAACTGTTGCAACGAGGTGTGGCCGGCCACCACAGGTTTGTGCCAACACCGTCTTCCCCCCCAAACTGGCAACCTGTTTGTTACCGCAAACAGGCAGTGCAGGTGACTGGCAGTTGTCACCTTCCTGGGGCTGCTGGGTGGCAAAACCATCGATCCGGCTGACGCGAGGCGGAGGGGAATATTCAGCCTGCAGAGGCCGGGAAACCCGGCGTTCCCGAAAAGACGGTCTCGCATCCCCCGTCTGCTGCCGCCACAATCGGAGCACGCGTTTGTGGCTCTGGCAGGCCCCTGCCTTTGTCTGTTCCGTGTCCAGGCCCCGTCCCTGCTGCCACTCCAGCAGCTTGCACGATCACCCAAGACAGCACGAATAGACATAACTTAATATCTCCTCGGGAGATCACTACAGAGCTGCTACGCTCGAAATTAGGCACGATGATGCATTTTTGCACCAGGAGCACACAGTCAGAAGCAAAGGCTTGTCAGCAAATCAAATTTCAGATGAGGCGTGCTAATGCTGAGCTGGAAAAGGCCTTCTTTACCAGCAATCATTCTGTGTGGGTAGTGAGATGTTCCAGCCAGCCAGCCATACATCATGAATATCAATTACCACACGGACACATGCAAACAGATGCACACATGCACACACACACACACAAACACTGAGCTGGCTTGCTAATTGTCTGATAAAATCTGGATGCTTCATAACCAAGTGACTTCAGAGGCTGCCAAAAAGTCTTTCCACAGAAAGATGTTTCAGCAGAAAAACAAAGCATGAGTAGAAAAGAGGATTCAGTTCATGAGCGTGTGGTTTCAAAAGTCCTTGCTTTTGATGAAATCTGCTCAGTCCCCTAAAATTAAATCTATTGCCTTAAGACTGCTGTTCGAGAAGTTGCACATCGAGGTTGAGTGAAGAATGGAAGACAGGGAGATCTCTACGTGACTTGGTCTTAATATTCTGAAAACCTTCCCTTCCTGATACCTTGCACCAGGCATAAAGGCTCTTGCTATGCAGCATATATAAATACCTATAAAAATGTATATATACACATGTATCTTGGAGACCTACCAGATTTCCATGGTGGCTGTAGCTGCAGTCTGAAGGTTCATTCAGAGATTGGAGTGTATGTTGGCAGCTTGGTGGGGATTGCTCTCCCCCGACTCAGGGAGAACCTGCCTGACTTAGGTTTTATCATCACACACATCACTTTTCCATCAGACACAGCGGGAGGCAACTTTGCTCAGTTTTGGGGGAATGCTGGAGGAGGAAGAGGATGGAGCTATCGAGCTGTGAGTGCTCTGCTAGTGATGATAGCGGAGACCTCGCAGCCCAGGGGAGATAACATCTCCACCCACTGCTGAGGGCACCAGCTCCAATATGCTAACGACACCCTGAAGTAAAACTGGAGTTTTCATGCTTCGAAGCAAGCATTTGCAACACAAAGCACCCAGCACAGATATCTCTGCAGCCTGTGTGGAGTCATTTGTAATCTGCAGAAGAGATTATAGTGTGGCTGACAGCTTTTCCTCCAAGCTGTGTGCACCGGGATGTGTGGAGTTCCCAGCCCTGTGTGCTCCTTTACATCTGGTTTTCTCCCCAGTGCTTCAGACCAAGAATCTCTTGCCTTCTTAACGCAGGGGAACAATGCACCTTGTTCTCAAGGGCACTTTTCTGCTTGGTTTCATGCAGGCAAACAACTCCTTTTTAATTCTCCCCTTTAAGGTTGGCCTGACATTTTTAGGGGTTTTTTTTTTGAAAAGCAATTTTTATGAAAAAAAGACAAAACTAAATAAATCAGCTTATAGAAAACAATGTCTCATACACTTGTCAGATTGGCACATCATTCTCCACATTGTGGTGAGTCCCACCCAGTTCCATCAGCCCCCTTTACATCACCATTGTCATGTAATGGATGTGACTGATAAGAATAGATAAGAGGTTGGGAAATTTCCAAATTCTAGAGGCGGGGTTTTTTAATTTTAACAAAAAAAAAAAAAACAAAACAAAACAAACAACAACACAAACCCAAAACACAAGAACTTCCCAACCAGAAATAATTTTTAAAAAAGACAGAAACTCGGAAAATACTAGCTTAAACTATGTAAACTTCATTAAAAAAAAAAAAAGGAAAATTCATCATATTTTAGATGACGATTCGATTTCTCTTCATCTTCATGAAAACTATTCCACAATCCAGCATGAACTGAGCCATGCCTCGTGCAGCTTCCTTGTCTCACTTGTATCAGAAGCAGAGCACTTTGGCTTAGCACTAGGTATTCCACAGGCTCATCCCATTTGCTGGTTTAATCCTCATCAATACTGCTATCCTCCACGCTCCACCTCATCCTCTGAAAAGAAATGCAAATGAATGAGATTTATAGCCTGGGATGTTTTCAAGTTTTCAAACAAGGTGGGGCTTCCACTGCCCACCAGGCTCAATGAGGAGCCTTTGGTCGCAAATTCCTTTGACTGAGCAACTCTGTGTGCGCGTCAGTAACACTGCCCAAGAGTGCCAGCATCCTCCACCCCCTTCTTTGCTGGCTTAGAGGCACATTTCAAAGCCTCCTTGGGCTGCTTGGCCTCTTGCTGTGCAAACAAGCGTTGCAGGGCACATCTGTAATCACAAGAGATTCTCCTGTAGGCATTAACTTTAGCCTAGACTTAAAAACAGTGAATATGTCCAAGGCAGTGACCACTTCAAGTTCATTCACTCTTGCCTGGACGGCGGTCCAGGCCCCTGCTCAAGACCCTGATATTCTTCCCTTTCAGTTGGGTTTCTGGGGACCAGCAGCTCCTGGTTTTGCAGCCAGCAACTCTCAGCCTGATGGCAAATAGACACCACCATCACCACTCCCCTGGCACGAAACACCAGGATGATCTTTCGATGTGAGCTCTCTCATGAACCTGCAGTGAGGTTTCCAGTGTGTTTTCACCACTCCTGGGTATTTTTGGTCTTCTTTGCTTTCCTCCTAGAAGGCTCCAGGCAGACAGTGGTATGTCACCGTTTGGCTTGACCAGAGTGACACAGACCTTCAGCAGAAAGAGGACAGAAGCAGATCTCAGGCTGGTGGTGTCTGGGTCACTGACAGTAGACTGCACACAGTCCTTTCCTGGGTGAAAACCAGCACAACTCGTGGGGCTGAGATGCCTGGGATGCCTTGGCAGAGTGACACAAGCCCGGACAAACTGTTCCAGGACAGCAGCACGAACTTGTCCAACACAGCCGTGACGATGAGCTGTCGTTGCACAAAGTAAAATTCATGGTTTCCATCCTCTTGTAATGGTCAGCTGTCCACATCACTAAAATAACCTGTGCTAATTGGCACCTACCTCAGCAGAGGGCCCAATGATTAGAAAGATGTGGAGAGTGAACTCCAAGCTCGAGGTGATACCTGTAGGTCAGAGATGAGCAAAAATTGGCAAGACAAGTGAAAGAGCCACTTCCTCTACCTGCGCTGTTGATGAATAAAGGACTTTATATTCCAGAACTGTCAATCTGGCTTCTTTTTTTTTCCCCCCCAGCAGCACAAGTTTCCCTGACAAATAGACATTAAATTTGTTCAAAATTCAACCTGTAGGGAAAGGAGCTTGGCTCTATTTTAATGGCCTCTTCATAAAGGAGCAGGAGGAATAATGGACAGTCTCCGTGTTGCTGTGTTAACAAGCTTCCATTGTTGATAATGGACACCCTAACACACTGTGGAGAACAAAGTGCATCAGGTCTGCACACACTGGGCCAGGGGAGGGCTGGAAAACTGAAACCTTCCTCTTACTTTGCATCCTCTCCTAACTATTTCCACCTGTGCCAGGAAACTTTTTCAATGTCAGGAGGTGAAAATGACAATTTATGTAGGGAGAGGCATGGAGCAGCATCAGACACTAATAGAAAGTATTGGGATGAACAAAGGAATTGCTGAATTCTTAGAGAAGAGCAAATGCGAGTTTCATGAATCGTGAACAAAAATGAGTCTACAGGAGTGGAAAGCATCTTAATATCAGTTTGCCTCAAACAAAATTAAACCTTGAAGGAATCACGAAGAGGAGCTTCCCGAGAAATGGCGTGCAGAAGCTAGGAATGGGAAAGGAGACAGTGAACAGCACTGCATTTCAGGTGCAAGCAGTTCTCTCGCTGTGCCATTCCCACTGCAAGATATGCATCCATAACTCCTGACAGAGTGAAATACAGAGCAGCAATATCGCCTCTGAGTCCTGCCTTTACTCTTGCTGCAAAACCCACCCAGCACAGCTGCGACTTTACGGGAGTTGTAATCGTAACCTGGCAGAGGAAGAATTTGGGGAAGTTCTGATGGGTGGAGGGCAAAAAAAACTGCCCAGAAAGTTTAAAGATGTATGCACAGAGGGTCCTTGTTAATTGGCACTGGCAGAGAGAACAGCATCAGTGAGAAGAGGCTTGGGGATCATCAGCAAAAGGCTGAAACCAAATGTGTGCCATGTCATTGCCAAAAAGAAGGGACGGATTTGTGTCAGATTTAGCATCCAGTGAATAAAGCCAACATCTGCCAGCACCAGCAGGCAGTCTCAGGTCCTCCACCACTTGAAGCCTCTGACTGGAAGGCTGATGGCCACATTGCAAGAGGATTTTTGTTATTAAAATGCAGGGTGGGCTGTTAAAGGTGTGTGTTGAGTGCACTGGAAGGGTTCAGGTATGTAAATTGATAAAGCATCTGTAACAGGAATGCAAGAATGGGACCAAAATGCATTCCAGTGACAGTTAAAACAGCAATACCTTCCGATGCAGACCTACAGTGTGTACTTATAATGTCCACAAAACAGTACCTGCTTCAATTTCCCCTCTTCCCCCAGGCTCCCAGGAGCAGTGTTTGTCTTGCAGAGATCTCTTCCACAGTCATTAGCAAAGCCTTGCATCAGAAAACTGATCAGCAATACTACTGTATCCATACACACATTACCCAAAGTGAATTGACAGCGTTAGATTCTCCAAGAAATAAAAAAATCAATATGAAAACAGGTGAACTAAGCAAAACCAGTTTGTATAAGGAGAATTTCTACACTGTTTACAAAATGACAGATCTCAAATTCTCTTTATGGCTGCAGCATGTTAAGAACTAATTAAGAAAAGTTTGGTTCCCTAGAAGTATTCCAAAAAGTAAAGTTCTTTTCATTCATATCAACATTTCCCTTTAAATTTTTCTTTCAAAAATCCATGAAAACTCTAACTTTCCAGTGGCTGAAGGAAAAAAAATCTTTCCAAGCTTCTGAAAAATTAGATAGAGGAGTGTTGGCATTCTAGAGAAGAAAATTAGTCTGATTGAAATGCTAATCTCTGACCAAGAAAAAAAAAGTTTCAATAAAAAGCATTTTGATCAACAGAAGTTTGCATTATGCTTAATCTAGACATGCTTGATTGTGCCATCTGTTTTATTGGGGTGACTCTTGGATAACCAGTGTAGCCAAACAAACAAGAATGGCTGGTACTTATTCAGGAGTAAATCAGAGTAAGCTTCAGAGAAACATATTTAGTTATCACCAAGCAGCAAGAGTAATGCTTTGAGGTGTGAAATTACACCCACTGCAGCACAGGAGGAAGAGAATGTCTGCCCCTGTGGTGGATGCAAAGGAGATGGACCTCAACCTTTTTGTCTCTGGAAGAAAAATCCTACTCAGTTTGCAAGCCAGTAAGAGCCATGGCATCAGGGGAGGGGGAGAAGAGGAGAGGAGAGGAGAGGAGAGGAGAGGAGAGGAGAGGAGAGGAGAGGAGAGGAGAGG
>JACAXG010000182.1:1017458-1060296 GCA_018881555.1 Amblyornis subalaris
AAGAGAAGAGAAGAGAAGAGAAGAGAAGAGAAGAGAAGAGAAGAGAAGAGAAGAGAAGAGAAGAGAAGAGAAGAGAAGAGAAGAGAAGAGAGAAGGAGGAAAGAGAAGAGAGAAGGAGGAAAGAGAAGAGAAAAGAGAAGGAGGAAAGAGAAGAGAAAACAGAAGGAGGAAAGAGAAGAGAAAACAGAAGGAGGAAAGAGAAGAGAAAAGAGAAGGAGGAAAGAGAAGGAGGAAAGAAAAGGCTGAAAAGCTGAACACCAGGAAAAAATTCACTTCCTCACCAGTCTCCCTCTGCAGTCCAAGAAAACACCAATAGAAATGCCAAACACGTGCTGTCCCCCCTCCCTGCAGAAATTTTCAGGTCCTTGTGTCTCCTCTGGTCCACAAGGTTTTGCTGCTGCTTCCTTCACTCATCTCCTCCTCTCAGAAAACTCCTGCCCTGCTCTAACCACCTTGGAGACCAAAGGAGCTGCCTTTGGATGATTTAGTATTGTTTTCTCCCTAAATTATTATTCTGTTCATCGTGCCACAAGGATGCCCCAGTTAGAAGAATGTGTCTGAAAAGATCAACGACCAGCTAGGACATTATGGTGAGTGCTTCACAATACAGCCATTCAAAGCTCCTCAGTGACAGCAGAGAGCAAGCTTGAGTTTTCTGATCTGAACTCTCAAACTTCCCTGTGCTCGAGTAAAAGGAGAGCCTTCACTGCCTGAGAGCTTTGAAGAGATGGGAACACGGGGAGGAACAGAGCTGTCTAAAAATTTCCTCCACTCACAACTTAAAATGATCTTCTGCACTGGTGAGGCAGAGGCCAGGCCCTGCAGGAGAGGGGGAAGGAGGTCTGCACTGGAGGCAGCGCTGTGTTTGACACCACGAGAAAACAGACGAGGATCTGGCGCAGAAATACATTCAGGAACGTTGCTTGTTCGTTTTGGGGGATAATTCCTGGGCACCACAGCACAGAAAGCCCAGGAGTATTCCCTGCCTTCCCCTGCCTGCCACGTCCATTCAGATCAGCAGTCAACCCAGTGGATTAACATCAGAGGCTCTCTTACTATTCCAAATTTGACAGAAGCCATTCCACTTCCTCCTAAGCTTCCACCCCTTGAAGCACTTTGCTGCAGAGAAAGCAGTTACACTACCATTTCGTAATGATCACCACATTTCCACAGGTAGCACGAATTCTACTGCATTTGTGAGTAAAATGGTATTTTCAGTGCACATAACAGTAAACATGGGCAGTGGCTATTTAAGAAGTTAGCTGTCAGATAGCACTCTAAGAGATCCAACTGTTTCTACCACACAACCAGACGTATTTCCCCAAAGCCACTGAATGATTAGCAATTTTTTACATTAGGAGAGACTGTAAGCTGTGAGAATAAAATATATTTTACTGTTTACTTTGAGATTTTTATGGAAAACAAACAAGCAATCCATCAAGTTGGCTGAGTTTGTCAAGTTACTGGAGACCAGTTAACTGAATGAGAGTCACTGGAAACAGTTGAGTAAATATTTAAGAAGATCAAATGGAGGAACATTTGGTACAGCACAGCTTGCTGAAAGATTGCAAAGATACCAGCATGTTTCAGGAGAGGCAGGTCACGCCTCAGAAAATTGCTGGAATTCTTTGAAAGTGCTGCATTGCCACCAGGACAGACAAGGGAAATAGAGTGGACTTCGTTTCTCAAAGAATTTGACAAAGTTCCTTGCTTGAGGTTAATGACCTAAGGAGCCAAGGCACAGTACAGAAGGAGAAGTTGCTGGAGTGAAAATTGACTTCAGGGCAAAAACCACAAGGAAACTGTAAATATAATTCGTGAGGTGGGAAGAAAGTTGATGGCGCTCTGGCAGGTGAAAAAATGTAGGGACCTTGCTGGGTAAATTTTGCCATAATAGACTTCAAATTTTTTTTTTCTTCACTTCTTCCTTCTCTTAGTTTAAGTAATTCTTTAAAAGGTACTGGACTCATAGCTGGAAGTCTGCAGAACTATTCTTTTAATCCAGGGGACAGGTGGTACCTACACACCTGCAAAGTGGGGTTGCTTCCACGCCCTGTCCCACAGGGAGTGAACAAAGGTTGAGCAGCCTGGCTGATCCCACTTGTCCACTCTGCCCCTGCCCTCCCTGCTCTGCACACTGCCTGAGCTGATGGCAACAAGTCCAGGTTTTCCAGACAAATGCGTTTTTTAAAAAAAATTATGGTCAAGGGTAGAGAGTTGCTCCCAAGTAATTTATCCCAAATCAAAGAAAAAGTAAAAAATAACATTTTCATCACTCTCTCTGCGGGCAAACAAGCAACTCACAGATGCTCTTTTTCAGAAGGAATGTTGAAGGTACAAAATCACATGAAGAAAAGAAAAAAATAAAATAGACCAGGGAAAAATTTCAGTAAATCCCATAAAGGGGTGCATCAAATACTAGAGTGCCCATTTCTAAATAGCTTAGGAGTGATGAATTAGACATTTTAATGGCTTTAAATAGGAAAGAAGTGGAAAGTCAGTTGTCACAGAAATCCAGTGGGCCCAACTGTGTGCTTCTAAATGCAATTTCCAACACCACTGGCTGATAGAATAATGATATCATTTATAATAGCTTGTTATTTGGGTCTGTAACACCATGTATTAATGATTTATTAATCATCTGTAATGATATATAAATGGACCATGAATACAGTGGCTGCTTATTATGCATGGATTTAATAAAGTTGCATTCCTAGACCCGGTTCCCTTTTCTGTCACTTGTCCACATCCTGTGTTTTGAGACCTGAGTCGTGACTCAGTGGCAAAACCAGGGACATGGAGAATTCAGAATGAGGTGTTTGGTGCAGAAAGACATCTGTTCCTTCCCACTGACCACGTAGATCATAAACAGAAGGATTTAAAGCACCTGCAGCACGTGCACCAGTAAATTGTAAATGCACCTTAGCCCAGGTACACAGCATATAAACAGAATAATGTCTCGAAGCAAAGAATAAAAAGCATCAATATTTGCTGAAAAGGCAACGTTACGCTTTATGGTGTGGGAGGGAGATTGGGGAGCACTTGAAGGAAAATCCCCCGAGCCCCCAGCCCCATATCCAGCCCTGTACAGCTGCAGTGAACAAAGCAAATGTGATTCTGTGTTACGGCACGGGAGCACGAGATAAATCAAGGGAGGTGGTAGTAATGTAAATGTTATATTTATAATGGAAATGCTGATACAACCCCTGACTTACAGAAGTGCTTGGCAGGAGCTGCCATAATACGGGGAGATATCATTTAGGCAGTGTTTGCAGAACTGATCGCTGCACCTCGCGAGGAACACCCTGTGCTCGCTCTTGAAGGTGCAAACCGCCGGCAATGAATCAGCCAGGATGACTAAATACACTCTGCACAAACCTGGGGAGGAAAAAAAAAAAAAATAAAAATTATTCAAATACCGTGTTTGTTCTTTACATTTCAAAAGCTGGAGGAAGCAATCAGATCCATAGCGCTTTCTTCTTCTTCAGTAAGTTGTATTAAAAAACTCAGTTGGTTCGGGAGTTATTGATCTGAATTGACAGCGATGTTCTCAAACTCATATAAAAGAGCCATCTCATTACAAGCCCATTTAGAGAAGCTGCGGTTCAGAATTCACAAAAAAATTTCCATGGAACATAGAAAAAAAAAATAATAACAGAAAATAACTTTTAAGGGTAGATGGTACAAACCATTTTGCTTTGGTGTCGTGTGACGTGTCAGATGCAGCCAGAAAATCTTGTTTTAATTTTTGTAGGAAACGTTGCAAGCTTTGTAGCTTGACAAAACCTACACATTTACAGAAACTATTGAGAAGGGGTGGCTGATAGGAGCAGAATCTACTGATGCTGCTGGAGCTAAGCAGTGAATGAGGTATCATTAAATTTGATCCATGTGAAGGTGTTAACAGCAACTAAAACCAAACTTGACAATTAAGAAGCCAAACATTTTTATTTTTAAATTCATTACTTTGTGAATCCTTGTGAAAGAGGTAAGAGTTTTATATCAAAGATCTGTGCTAAGTGAGGAAATTAAATAACTAACATCAGAAATCAGAGCTTTTGAAAAGAATGTAGAAGTCTAAGAGTAAAAATGTAGCACCCAGGCATACTTTCAAGTGCATTAGAGCACCTAATTTGTAGGAGTCAAACAGCTGGAGGGCTTCAAGAACATTCAAAAGCACCTATCATGTGTATGAAAACAAGCCTAGCCCTAAGAACACACAGCACATTGAAGGAACAGCACAAAGCTCTTGAAGGAAAGGAGATGCAGCTCAGCAGTTCTGAGTTCCTTCTGCTAATCACCACGAGACCCTCTCATCAGCAGATAAATCGTATGTGAAGAAGGTCTAAAAGTTACTGCAGAGGGAAGAGTATTAGAACAAAACGGTTTTGTACGTGCAGTGTCTGACAAACTCTGAAAATTGCTTCCATTCCTGTGCTTTCCCTTTTCCTTCTTGGCCAAGGTCGGGACTAAAACCCATCCGTGCCTCTTGACTCAAACACTGGCAGTTTGTTTCAAAACACCTGTTTCAAAAGAAGGTGGAGCTTCTGTCCCACTTCAGGATGTGGTGTTGTTGGTTTAGGTAGTGAAGAGTTCCTCTAGCATTTAAAAAAAAAAAAATGGAATTAGCACAACCTGGCCTTCAGAAAGTTATACGCCACGAGTATGGCTTGGTGCAGTCTCATTCTCTTCCCAATGGCCCTTAAATCTTACATGAAATGCACAAAGTCTCGAAAGAGAGCATTGAAACCACAGAAATTTCAATTAAGGAAAGATGAAGGAAGTGCAAAAAAAGCCTTTTCTGTGGATGAAATACAAAATCAAAAGACAACCTCCTAGCACTGACATTCTTCCCTGGTTTTGCCTTTGATTGGCAACACCTGAGTTTTCGATGTGGGAATTTAGGAGCAGACTCGGGAGGTTTGCCACCCATCTTCCCCTTCTTGACAGCCATGTGCGACCAGGCTTCTTTTCAAAACCTCTGTAGCAACCCCAGATCACGAGGTGGGGAGGAAAAGCATGGGTAAGGATTTGTGCCAGAAACACTGGGCTACCTCCAAGTCAGATGGAAGGTTTATCACGTCCTCTAATGAAGCATTTGAGCTTGCATGGCTCAGTAGCCACTGGGCTTGCTCTCATGCCTGGAGTGATACACCTGGCTGTGCATGTTACCAGAGCAAGGCCTCAGGCATTGTTGAGGAGACAATTCATTGTGCAGAAGATACAGAAAAACACAGGTGCCACGGCTCATTTTCCATTAAAATTGATTCATGTCTGTTCTTTTGCGGTGAGGGCATTTTATGACACCAGTGACTCACAGGAAAACAAGGGCTGTGGAGGTGACCACAGTCATAAAACACTAAAACCTCTGCTAACAAACAGGAATGGTGACAAATATGCTGTGCAAGAGCTATTGGATTTATACTGGGGCAAATTAAGAAAAGAGAACATCAGAGATATACATCTCAGAGCCACTTCAGCTGTAACACAACCTCACAGTAACTGGAAGTGCCGACTTCTCTCCGGTATTTTCTAAGCTAGTCTTGATCTTCACAAACAATGCTAGCTGTTGGTACAGAGGATTGCAGCTCAGCTTTTTGCATAAAAATTCATGAGACAGTATCTATTTCAACTGTCTTATACAGCAGTGAAGAGGAGGGGGAAAAAAAGTCTAGCCCTACAACCGAGACAGGATTCATTTTGAGTAATGATTGCAAACCAGCGGTGGAAATTACAGATGCTACTTGGTTCACTGTTATTTTGCAGCATCTCCAGTAATCTTCAGTGATCATTTATAACAGCATGTCTGATGACTTTCAAAACATAGCTGGAAAGGATACTTCTGTGGAGAGTATGGCTACTCGAAGGGGAAATCAATCTCTGCTGCTCGGGGAGTCGGCTTCACACCACTGCTATCAGACAGCCAGGGATTTCAGCATCCAGGAACGGGGCTGGGGGTGCTCCAAACCATCCCACCCCGTTGTGCCCAGTGCAGTGCAGCACTGTGGTCCAGGTGGATCGTATCCCCCAGCGGCAGGGATAACATCGGAATAACCACACGTGAAAACCTGACATTTGGATGGATTGGGATGGATTCGTCACCCTCCTGTTTTAGAGGCACATAAAAGTAGAGCATCACCCTTGGTGATGAGACTGCAAGATCAATGCCAGCGAACATTTCATCCCTGACAGGGGATATCCTAATGCACAATGGTGGAAAGGCCCTGGCAAAACATGATACAGGCAAGTTCTGCTTGTAGGGGGTAATAAGAAGCTGGGGTGACCCAAATAAAACAAAACCGGCGTTAGCATGAAAGATTAACAAGTAAATAAAATATAGTCATGTAAAACAGTAAGAATGCACTTTTGAAGAGATGCATGACTTCATGGTGATAAAGACAAATAAGTGCTTTTGTCAGAATGATGGAGCTCATGCAGAACCTGGCAAATCAGACGTGCCAATAAGTAATGGCAAGAACCACATTAAATCACTGGCTGCTCTGTGGCCCATGCAAGTGGGTAGTGTGATCCCCCTCCATCCACACTGGACGTATATCAGTGTCATGTGAGCCACCATATCACACCATCTGCAGGCTCAGCCAAGAGGCCCCAGACTGAACAGGAATGCAGACCTATCTCCTTACAGTTTTAAGGAACATCTGAAGCAAATTCTTCCACCAAAAAACCTGAAACAGGCTACGGTAGAGGAAGCAGGAGGGTGTTTTAATAAAATTTGTGTGGTTGCTAAGGTAGTTCAGCCATCATATTAGCTCTGGGATTCTTTAGTTTTCCTTTGCAGCATGCAGAATGAAAACATCTTCACATTCAAATTTACATTTAAACCACTCTGAAGCCCTCACAGCAAAGAGGACAGGCCGAGGACCTCCTCTGTCCCTGATCCCATACCTCTCAGTCTTCTGCTATGGCTCACCTCCAGCTTCCAGCCCAGCTCAGCATCTCTAACACACCTCACTGAGGTTTGCCCAACTGTTCTGCACCCCAAGGTTGCTGCTCTCAGTCACAGGCTCTAGCCAAACCTAGATCTTTCTTTTTTTTTTTTTTTTTTTTTTTTGCTGCTGAATGCATCACACACTATAATGGTCCTAGCCATTCGTGTTCAAGACAAACACATGGTGTGCACACACGTGCATATCTATTTCAAAGGACATATTAAGTGCAGTCCCAGCTAAATTGCAAGGTGCAATTTAATACCAGCAATTAACTGTGCACATATTTTTGTACCAGTGGACTGCAGCAGCACAAGTGCTAGCAGTTAGATGTCTTTTCATATGGTGAAGTTTAAAAATAACTTTAGGGTACTCTTGTCATGGCAAATGCTTGCACAAGGTATTATTAGAGCAGTTATTCACACAAGCTGCAGACAGACTCTGCACCATGATAGACAGTGGAGGCATCTGGGAAGTAAAAAGGCAGAAGAGATGGGAAACTTAACCAGGATATATGCAAACATTTGCTTGGATTCAGACAATGTCTGTAGCCAGGAGCATATTCTGTTTGGCTGTCTGCTTCATTTGCTTAAAAATTAAGAGGCAAAAACATCATAGGGAAAAACTGGCCGTGGTGTTAGGACAGCACAGTATTCATTTACTCTTCCCATTTTATCCTGGAAAAATAGATTTGTACAGGTCAGATGTTTTCAGTTTTGGGAGTCTTTCCAAGTGAGACCATTAGAACACGATTTCTTATCAAGAAAAGGAATGTGGAGGAAAATGCATAGGAACATGTGCAGGAATCCCCATCAATTAATCACAAGTGAGACTCTTTGTCGTTTTATCCTGGATAAATGTGACGAACCGGCCTGCAAATCTGCCATGTATTGATGACAATCGTATGGGCATGAAGTACTTTTTGCTTCCTTTCACCGTGCTGCAACCTCCTCCTGAGTTTGCTGGAGTAGCACCAGTCCTACAGGACGGAATTCAGGATGAAAAGGGGAATCACCTAAGCTGAACGAATTTTCGGGAAGGCTTAAAGCCCAGATCTTTTAAACCTGCTCCCGTGGCTCCTCCCAGGCAGAGGTCTCCGTGTTTGTGAGCAGGGTGGAATGGGTGCAGCTGCAAGAGGTTCAGGGGCAGGGAACCAGTCCTGACCCTGAGGGAGCCTCGAGCAGCAAACGCCTATCGAAACAGGGGGGTCTGCAGAGAGGGAAAGGCAAAACCATCTCAACACTTCCATGTCCACTCCTACAGCTTCTCCGGGGCAGTGTTTCCACCCACCTGAGCAGCCCTGCCCGCACAGAACGGGTGAAGGGGCAGTGCTTTGCCTGTCTGCAGCTAAAGAGGCTCTCTGCACAACTGACCGACTGCTGCTGCCATGGTGTCTGGTGCAAGTGCGTATTTTTTCACACTGGAAGCATGTGGAAGCACTCAGAGGTGTATCTATGTATTCTGTAGTCAACAGGTGGAGAAAAGGTCATATAAAGACTATGTACAGTTGGAGGTACTGAGCAGTAACCAGTGGTGATGGATGGTGGTTAAAACTGCAGGTGTGTAAAGCACCCATTTCCTGGGATTACATTCTTGTGCCTAATCATTCCTGTTCATTGATTTCTTCCCCTCCTCTTCTGTTTCTGCGAATTTTTCCTGTCACCCAAACAGCTACAGGAGCAGAAGGTCATTTTGTCACCGGGATGCAGAATTTCAGAACTCACCAGCACAGAAGACAGAGTCCTCACTCTGTGACTGAACCTGTACATCAGTGGCACCCAACGCTCCCACAGCAGGGTTGGGCGTTTTTTCCAGGGTGGGTTACAAAGGCCAGGAGGAGGGAATGTGAGGCCAGCCATGTCTGTGTTGCAATAGGCACCCTGCTTCAACAGAAGACTCCTGAGAGCAACACATCCTTTCATCAGAAGGGCAACAGCCCAGGCACCAAACAATTGTCCAACATCATTTCCATGGAAGTCAATATAACCTGGAAATAAAGCAAACCTATTTGGCTCAAGACAAAAGAAAAAACAACAAACCAACCAAAACCAAAACCCCCACTGTCTGGTTTTGGTTTTGCCAAAGTTGTCCTTTTTATCATGAATCTCATGAGACTTGACGTTTTCTCAAATACCTAGCTCAAAAAGGAATAAAAGTTTTCATTTCTCATTTAGATGTCTTTGTAGGTATTTGGTCATGACAAAAAAATATAATGAAAATACAAACAGAATGTACTCTTACAGACTTGAGAAACAAGAAACCAAACAAAGAGAAAGGTGAGTCAATTTTTAAAGTGAGGTTGTGGTTCTAGAGATCCAATCTATGAATTTGAAGTCCTCTCTCAGCAACATTCTGGGAGAAGAAGGATCTCATTCTAACAACATTTACATCTTAGCTCTTATACCTTCTCAAGTAGCTGGCCACTGCCTCAGCTCCATCATAAATGTTATCTGTCCTTGCTTATCACATCCTTGTCTACCACATGTTGCCCCAAGCAACTTCTCATCCTGTCGAATGCACACCCTTGTGCACTACAGTCACTCTGTGGAGGCCCACAGGGCAAGCGCGTCATCCCTCCTCGTAGGACTGCTTGAAACCTACCCTGGAGAGCACAAACCCTTCTCCAAGCCTGACATGCTCTGCCAGGCCTCCTTTAAGGATTCACTCATACCTGGAATTCTCCTGTCTCGTGACTCATCCTCTCCTTCTTTACGCTTGATGACAAAGTCACAGTCAAGTTATTGCAACTTAAAGAGTCAACACTTGCTAAGTGAGACACCAATGGTGCTCACACTCTTCCCACAGGGAAGCTGCAATAAAACATTAACTTTAGCTGGCTGAACTGAAATGTGAAACTCTGCCATGAATTCTTGCAGTGATCACCCACTTCAGCAGTGAAATCTGGGGCACTGTGTGCACACTGCTCTGCGTAAAACTCGTTTCCACTCCTGGCTGATGTATCCTGGTGCATTTCCAACACCATAACAACAACTGACCTGGGCCTCTCTGCATCCTCACTGAAACCTGGAGCACCACCTGCTTGAAGAATATGCAGAAATACTGAATTACACAAGGCCATGGCCTTAAAATTAATGGGTTTTCTGACAGAGGTGGAACAGAAGAAGAATAAATTCATAACGTCACAGGCCCTGTTGTGGTTTGAAAATTCCATCCCAGCCTTCTGTGTTTTCCTGATTGGGCTTACTCCTGTTCAAGCTGCAATTATTCATGCAGTTTGTAGTATACTGTAGATCCTCAGAGCATCTTGTGTTAATATATTAGGAACGAGACACACACAAAAAAAAGCCATCTCAATATTCATAGATGAACACTGCAAGTGAATTGCTGACAGAATGTTTCCTGGGGTGGAAAAAATGGAGAACTTTCTGTTTTATGGGTTGCCAGAGGGAATTGTTTCTAATGCACAACTTGTGCATGGGTGGAAAATGAGTGCAGTCCCAAAAACAACACCCTTAGCTCGAGGTTTTCCAGTATTGAGTTGTTTTTATTTTATTTACAATGCAAACAAAAACGCTGGTTATCATGATTCAGCACTCTCTGAGAGAGATGGAAGCAGTAAATAGAGTAGGCAGGGAGATAGAGGGACCTGCCACCACACCCAGGGCTCAGCACTTCTGCAGGCTTCAGATGTGGTGGGAACAATGTTCCTTTGCCATGCACACGCACTCAGACACTTCTTGTAGCTGATAAGAGGCCCAATATCTGACCTTCTCTTCTACCCTTTTGTGGCCTTCTTAAAATCTGTCGATGTTTTGGTTTCTTGGTTTGGCTTTTTTTTTTTTTTTTTTTTTGTGTAGTGATTTTGCAACATCTGGAGACCACTTAAAACACTTAAATTAATATATTCCCGAGCTAAAACGCTCATGCAGAAATTATTAAAACTCTGCAGACGTGGTACACACCAGCCTTATCTCGCCAGGCATCACCCCTCAGGGACACCTTTGGGGCAGGGTCACATCTGAATCAAAAGTCCCACTGGATGGGACGTGGTTGTTTCAGACAAGATAAGGCAGAAAACGAAGGTCCACCACCACTTCTCACCACTGACAATCTCACTGAATTTTTCATGGGGTCTGCTCGTGTTCCCTGCTGTCCCAGTCAGCCTAACTCCAATTTGGGCAAAAATGGCCTTGCCTGAAGTCATCGTTAAGTGCCATTAACCACAACACCTTCCACGTGATCCTAATCTGCTCTGTGGGAGGAAGGGCACTCCAGGAATTGCCGGGTCAGGCTGGGAGGAAGCTTCACCGACTTCACTGGCCAGCAGAAGTCGTGCTGCCTCCGCTCCCTCGGGACCACAAATATTGCTCGAACTTCAGGTGCTACAACACGTTTAGAGAGTTTGGATCATCACAGCTGTGCTGGGTCTGTGGGGCCAGTTTTTGGTAGCCACTCTCTCGGTCCACTGTGGCCGGACAGGGGAGAGGAAACATAATGAAGAGGTCATCAGCTGAGATAAGGGCTGGGAGAGAGATCCCCCACCGAGTACTGTCGTGGGGAAAACAGGCTGAATTAGAGATATTAACTGAATTTATTCCTAGCACCATCAGAGCAGGATAATCAGAAGTAAAATGAGACCTTAAAAACACCTTCCCCCTGCCCCTCCCTGCTTTCCAGCTCTGCTTCCTTCCCCCAGAGGCTCAGGGAGACAGGGAATGGGGTTATGGTCTGTTCATCACCCGTTGTTTCTCCCACTGCTCAGGGAGAGGAGTCGTTCCCCTGCTGCACCGTGGGGTCCCTCCCACAGGAGGCAGTTCTCCACAAACTTCTCCAGCGTGAGTCCATCCCACAGGCAGCAGTTTCCCATGAACTGCTGCCATGAGGGTCACCCTCCCATGGGGTCAGTCCTTCAGGCACACCCTGCTCCAGTGTGGGTCCCCCACAGGGTCACAAGCCCTGCCAGGACCCTGCTCCAACGTGGGCTCCTCTCTCCGCACAGTCACAGGTCCCTGCCAGGACCCTGCTGCAGCACAGGCCTCCCAAGGAGTCACACCCCCCTTTTCAGGCATCCCACTGCTCTGGTGTGGGCTCCTGCAGGTGGATCTCTGCACCCCCTGCCCTCAATGGGCTGCAGGGCCACAAGTTTTTATTTTTTCTCCTTGTTACCCTTTGGAGGCTGACGTCCGAGCAACCATGCAGAACAGGATCTCACTGAACCATGTGAGTTCTCCTCTCCAGCCAAACACGAGAGTAGGAGAGAGAGGACAGACTGGGTCAGAAAGGGAAGCCTTGAACAGAAGTTCATGAGCTGTCCAAGGACTTGGGTCATCTGCCTCCAAGTTCCCAAATGTGTGTGGCCTTGCTCATTCAATATCTGGTGGCTTGACCTCTATAGGGAAAGTACCTGGCAAAATGAGAGGGAAAAATCTAAGAGAAAATGAGGAGAGTGGGGGGAACTCAGACCCAGCGGTGACATAAGGGCTTTAGTCAAGAGGGCTTGGAAAGGCAGGACTTCCAGACATGAGAAATTATCAAAGGCAGAAGTGAATAGTCTGCTCACAATTATTTTGCCTGGCAGCTTGAAATTCATACAGCTGCTGTTTCCCCGTTTTGAGGGGTGGGATTTACCTGTGCCACTGCCTGTGCAGGTTTCAGCTGGAATTTGGAGCCACCCAGAAGCCATGAGGAAGCACTCTGCCCACCACTGGCAGAGGACTGCTGTCAGCTGGGAACAGCAAACGTGGTCCCACGGGTGGGACTTCTGTTAGCAAAAATACCCCTGATGAGATATTCTGCCATTTCCATACGCTCAGGGTGATCTGGGACAGCTCTTGACCCCCTTCAGGCTGGTACATTCAGAAACCTTTGTGTATGATGGAAACCCTAATTCACCATGGCATGGAAGTGTCCAACACAAATACCCTTTCCTACAAGGATTTTGTGTCAAGAAAAGTGGTTTTTTACACTAATCTCAAGAGGCTGTAGGAATAAAAAATGGCATCATGTGCTAACTGGAAAACAAAATATAGAATGCATTTCAGATCTAGCACATGTGGGGAAATATTTCTATTTTTAAAAAAAGATTGATTTATTTGTTATATCCATGCTAATGTGGTATTAGCATTTGTGTTAAGGACACCTGAGTGCCCCAGCTGGGGCCAGATCCCTGTGGTGCTAGGAACTGAACACACCCAGGGGTTAGAAATCATATTAGTTCCTTCCTTAGATGTTCTCAAACAAATAAACAGAAGAAACATCTATTCTCATTTTACAGTTGGGCAACTGAGGCACAAAGAAATTAATCACCATTCACAAAGCCTGAAGTGCACACCAGTGTTTCTCAGTCCTGTACTGGCATGGTAAGCCTATCCTTTCTTCCATATTTTTCTTCGAGAACCTTTACATTTTGCTAATTAAATGGAAGCAGCAGTGACTTCAGTCAGGATCAAAAAGAATGCACATATTTTCCTTGCAATAAAGGAACTCTGTTGTTCATCAGCTGTAGGGCACATCTATGTATTTTTCCAAGGCAATTGTCTTCCCACTGTGTGGTCTCTCAGTTGTGCCTTTATAACGTATATAAACCATGAAGTGAAGCCATTGCTCTTGTCATTAAACTGCTCGTAATAATCTCTACCCCCCATCAAAAAAAAAATAAAAATCACGGCCATTTATTTGTAGAACTTGGCAAATGAGCTTCTGTTTTCAAAAGAGGATGTCTACACCAGTGAACAGTGAGTTCCCCTCACTGAGCATCTGGGTGTGTTCCTGGGCAAGACCTTGGCAGATACGAGAGGGATGAGCACTGCAAAAATGCTGCAGGAAGTGGGAATCTGTTGCAGACCAGCAGAGCAGTTTTATTGGTAGATACCTCTAAGTGCATATTTGTGTATGTTTGTGTGGAAAACGGGAACCCTGTCCAAGCCAGCAGTAAGGAAAATACAGCTGGATCCAGTGCACAGTGTCTCATTTCTAAGGATATTCTGCAGGTTCCAAGAAAAGCAAAGCATGAGTAGAAGTTCTTCCCAGTGCCCATCTCAGATTGCTGGAGACAATCTGAGGGAGGCAAAAGCAGAGAAGCTGCAGATATGGACTAAAATTATCTGAAAGAAGAAATCCCCAGTAACTTCCACGGCCCTTTGATAAGGTCTCCAGGGAGCAGATGATCAGCAAAGATAACATTGTGAAACCATACAGCATTTCCTTTCTGTCTGTGTTACATATTTAGCAATGTACCATCAGGACTGCAGAGGACAGCATTATTTCTTGATTATACAATATCATGTATCTATTCAAACTTTTCTGTGGAAGACAGGAGCATTATACATTATAAAACTATTTATTTTTCTGCCACTTCCAATTTTTTTCTCCAGTCACTCCCAGCTCATGGGTTTCAACATCCATGATACGTCAACTTCAGCTTTCATCCAGAGATACTCACTTGAGACAAAAACAGGAAAAGCTTGGCTAGGGGACCAGAAAAAACACATTCAGACCTGCATCTGAAATTTACTTGATCATAAAGTTAAATCCTTGTTTTGTTTTTTTTCAAAGAGACGTTTCCCTCCTCTTCAGCTTATCAAGAAAATTCTTAACATTGCTTTGCTACATTACAGATCAGCTTTGGCTAACTGAGGTATAAGGGTGTGATACACAACATGCTGCTGTTCAAATCACAGGACAGAGTCCCAAGACTCATGTAGAAATTTGTGCCTTTCAGACAAATCTTCCTTCTCCTAATGCTGCCTCTTCCCCTGCATGCATTGAACTGGTGACCAGAAAATGTAGGAGGGAAAAAAAAAACCCAACAACAAAGCAATTCTTGACTGACCCAGCAGAGGAACAGACCTTCTGGCACTTTTCCAGCAGCCCTGACACCGAGGTTATTACAGAAATCCAATCACATGCTTTACAATTAGAGCTTGGGTTATCAAAATTACTGGCTTGTTTTCCACTACATCTAAGGTGAAAGGTGACAGAAAACAGCAAACTAACAGAGAGCTGGTAAATACAATTGTCAAGCATATGGGCAAAGCACAACAATTAAGAAATGACCATTGGGATTAGGTTCCTCAGCCCTACATTAGACCTCTGACAATGGAGTTGAAGCATGACTGACAGAGGATCATGACTGCACTGTTCAGAGCTTGGATCCTGTAAAGCCCCTCACTGGAGCCCTGACACAAAAGTAATTAAATAAATCAGACAGAAAAATGGCATGTCCTTCACATTTGGGGCCACAGATACTACTCATCGTTCCATGGCACACATGAAATGAGGGGGGTGAAAAAAAAATATTGAGGAACTCAAGTAAAGCCAACAATATAAAGCTTTAATTTCAGTGACAATTCTTCAGGCAGACACTAGAAAGAGTTAAAATGCCCCAGTAATTCCCTGCTCTTGTCTGTCTACCTCCTAATTCCATCGTCTGCTGCCATCCAGAGAATCTCAGGTTAAATGATTTGATCATGCCTCCTCTGTCTCTGGCAACTGCACCGGGGAACAGGAAGGTGCTGGGAATTCCAGCACGGGGTGAGACCCCTGTGCTGCCCGGGGCTGCTCCCTCGGGCTGGGCACTTGCAGGAATTCAGGAGTGCGATGCCAGTGACACAAAATCAATCCACCAGGCAACATAAAACCATGGGCAAACGCATGCAAGGGCTGTGAACAGTCTGAAGAGTGAGAGGAGGGTGCAGTCTCCCAGGACTATACTTAGTTCTGTTTATCATCAGCGGTTAACCCCGCTCTGATTCACACCCCCCTAAGCATATCCAGGTCACAATCCGCTTGCGTGAGGAACAACACAGGATTCAGGATCCAACTTCGTTTTTTCATTCCTTTAAGCAACAGCTGACACAAAGTCTTGTTCCAGATTGTCTCTTAACAGTCTGTGGAGGGATCATGAATTCTGGGCACCAAACCAGCATCAACACTCCCGGGTGGGGATGGATGGTGAGAGGAGAAAGACAAGTGGAGGTACGAGCATCTTGCCAAAACAAAACAGCAGAACTTTCTGGCTTCTCCCCAGTCCCCACAACTCGCTGTCCTTCTCGAAGGGAAGGAAATCCCACCAAGGAGGATCCTTGCAGAGCCCTGACCCCGTTGTTCTGCCAGAGAAAAGAATGCTCGCCCTGGTGGTGCGAGGGATGGGTGATTATATCACACAGCACAGTCAGTAGGCACATCCAGGGAATGTGCCACTTAGGAAGTTAAGAAGTTGCAGGCAGCAGTAAGTCGGGCTATTTGCACAACCTACCTGAGAAGAAATAATACCTTTCTTTGTGCAGAAGCACAAAAAGTACATGGTAACACAGCAGAGACATGTTCTTAAGTAAACAAGTGTTAAAAAAAAAAAACCTGCTATAAGAATGCAATGGTTGGGCATTCAGGTTAATGCATTTGCCAGGGTTTCTACAGCAACACAGTGAATTAACTTTCAGTCATGATGAAATAGACTTCTGTTTTGACTATGTAGGAATTCAATTCACTTGTCTTCCACTCTCCAGCTTCCTCGCTCTCCTTGGCTCTTTTCAGGGCAGAAAAAGAGAATGAAGGAGGCACCACCCACCATTCACTCAGCTCCACAATGTGGCTGATAAAGTGCACACGGATGGACTGACCACTTCACTGTGTTTGCAGCACGGCTGTACCTTCTGAAGGTGAATCTGTTGCTGTACAACGAGCTTGAGAGATGCTGGGTGCTTCAGAGGCTTCAAAGGGAACTCCAGCATTTCCTACACCCTTCCTCCACTCCAGGATCAAGACCTCCAAGAACCAGTTCAAAACACCACTGCAGCCTACAGCTCACATTTAAAACTCTGGGTCTTTTGCACCTTTTTTTAGGAAGCTTTGGACAGCCTCCTTTGCCTGCCCTCATGTGTTATGTAGAAGAAACAGAACTGGTTTATTAATGCCAGCTCAAAGTCGCATACACATGCATACACACACTCTCAGACAAATCCCTCTCTCTATTACAATAAATATCTCATAAAAAATTGCATACCCTGAATATATTCAGCAGCAAAATAGCAGCTGTTGCATAGTTTGAGGGGTTTTTTATTTTTAACTTATTAATATGCTGATCAGATTCTTGTAATCAGAAACAAGGGACATTAATCTCATAAAATATGTAAACTGTATTTTATCAGGAAAAAAAAAAAAAAAAAGGGAAAATGTCAAAGCCGTGGCTTCTTTCCTTTCTTTTCTTTATTTCATGAGGTGAGAAGACATCTGCAGGTGGAGTTGAAAGTGACTGCAGGTCACCACCACAGGCCCAGAGCAGGAGATGAGCGGTCAAGAGAGAACAGAGAGCTTTTTGGCCCAGGGTTTAATTTTTGTCCTGACCTGCAGATCAGCTGCTGCTCCGAGAGCAGCTCCGTGTGTGCAGAGCTGGTGAATGCCTCTACACCCAGCTGAGAGGAATCTTGTTTACAAAAGGTGTCCCTTGCAAACACAGACAAACAGGAGCCCCAGGGATTTAGATCAGCACCCGCCAAAGAGAGTGGGACCCTCTTCCCCCCTCCCCAGGGGAAGAGAGGCTGGCCTTCTCACCTGCTTCCATGGACCATTCCTTCAGAAGATGTGCAAAAGTTTGGCAAGTAAAGAGGCAAAGGCAGAGCCTTGAACTGGGAGGGAAAAGATCCAGGTTTGAGCATCGATGCTTCAGGGACTTTGATACCAAATCTGAGGTGTTTTAAACAGGCCTGATAGGGAACCAGTAGCTATGTGGTGGTTTCTGAACCGACTTTGATCTTGGCCAACTGAACAAGATCAAAAACTTGGGGTAGCTGTGCATTTAGTCAACGACCAATCTAGGAGAAAAAAAACCCCAAAACAACCAAACCCCACCAAACAAGGCAGGGCTGCATTTTGAAAGGAGACTCAACAAAGGTTTATATTTTACTACATAAGGTAAGGACATTGAGTTCTTTAGATGTTTTTACACTTCAACCAACATCCTTCTGCAGGTTCATGAAAGACAGGAGTGAATGTTTCAAAAACATGAGTAGGGCTATAGCAACGCAAAAGACATGTGAGTTTGATTAAGATACTTTCTAGTGATAAAATACAATTAAAACTAATTGGGTCTTCTTGGGCTTGCCATACATCCCTTCAGAGGGAACAGTACTCTGGTCACCTCCACTACAATCAATCGAGAGAAACATTCACAATGATGATTGTATCAAATCTGGTTTAGACTGACCCAGTAGGATTTGTCATCCAATCCCCCGTGAATAGATCCAGTCACATGAAGTTAAATCTAGTGAGGCCAGTCCAGTTATATGCACAAAAAAACAGAATAACATTTGCAAAATCTTGGAGGGAACCAGGTAGTTACAACTTAACAGACAAGCACTGAGCCAGTGACAACTAAAACTTTTGCTTCTATTTTTCCAGAAAATTTTGCTTCTATTTTTCCAGAAACTTTTGCTTCTATTTTTCCAAATTGCAAGGAGTCTACAGCTGCAGGTTTTTTGTTTGTTCCCACAACCAACCTGCCATAAATTGATTGAAAACTATGCACTGGATATCAAATGCATACCTGATTCTGTAAAGCCTGGGTGTAGATTTTAGGACTGTAGGAAATTTCTGGTTTAATATCCCAGCGCAAGAGGAGAACTTTGAGAAAGATGCCCCAGGAAACACGAATTCTCTTTAAAACAAGCAGATAATTTTGCTTGGGGTTTTTTTTTCTGTAAAGTGTCTATAGTGCTGTATTAAGTCCAAAGCCACACTCAACATCCAAACAGATAAATTTAGGAAATTTCAGGATTTGTCAGAAGCCGGATGAACACATCTGGTGAAATAATTGTCCTGTACAAAACCTATGTCCTCCCTCTCTCCCCAGGAATCTGGTAGCTGTCAAAGGCAGGATAAGGGATTATGTTTGCCTTTGGTGTGTTCTGCCATCCTTATGTTCTGTCATGTGGATGCAAATTGTGACTCTTGGTACAGCTCAGAAAGGAGCTCAGCAGAAGGCAGAACCAGTGCCCCTGAGGACAGCCAGAGATGCAGAGGCAGCCCTGGGCTGTACCACAGGCAACGAGACACAGCAGATTCTGCAGTCAAACAACAATTCAGGCAGCAGACTCACACCTGCACCAGCTGCAGCCAAAGTGCAGCAGTGCCACCACTGAGTGCTCCACACTGACCTCACGTCTTTCCTTCAACCAGAACTATAGCCAGAGGGAGAGACTAACTAAAGGATTAAGCTGAAGTGAAACATTTGAACTCGATTTTTTTTTTTTTTGGTGCATTTTCAAAGAAGATGTTTTACATGTGGTAACCTTGCTAGGCACAATGGTCGCTGAAGTGAAAATCAGATGATGCCTACCAGTTCTGTTTGCATGTTTGCTATTTCTGTTCTTACTTACAGGATGCTGGTGAAATTTGTAGAATACGATGCCAACACTGACCTCAGAAAGAAGTTCTCAGTTATCAAATCTTTGGGGAAAACCCTGGTAGATCAGCAAGTAAAGACACTCACAGGCATTCAGCCTCAAACCTTGGGCTGGCATTTGCTGCTTTTGTACTGATGAGCTCCAGAGCTCCTGCCTGAGATATGATAGCAGCTGAATCGTTCCAGTTCAGGTATTTGCACATCTGCAGCTTCTCAGGTTTGAAGATACACACAGATGCTGGAGCCTTGCTCAAAAAGATTGAGAACAACTGGAGAAACCCAGTGCTTACTGATAAGGCAGATCTTTGACCCGCCAAACAGTCTGGCAAATGTTACTGATGGCCTGTGGAAAGCAAAACATTGGAACCAGCCCAAGGTGATTGCAGGAATGATGACCTCAGTGTGAGAAGAGCAGTCTTCCTGCACAGAAGACATCTCATAAAGTGATGTCCAAACAGCAGCTTTGAAAATGTTGTCAGACAGCATCTAGGAAAAAGGAGGCTGGTGAGGATGTTAGATTCAGTGGAGGTGGGAAGCAGCTTGGAAATACATTTGTGACTCAGACTGGAGAACTAAGACACCAAACTCTATTTTCTGGGTGCCAGCAACAATGATCATAATGAAGAAGAAGAAAGGCAAGTACAACTCCAGGAATATCACTGCGTGTATTCCTGGCTGAAGTCATCTCCAGGCCACTTGTCTCCATTTACTGGTGGAACTGCCTTGGTCCACAGCAGGAAGGTGGTTTGCAAGCCATTTGCAGGGCCTGCAAAATCAGATGATCGTTACCATGAAATGAAGGTGCAGAATTTCACAAAACTGAAGCAGTGACAAGTTCCTCAGAGTTAAAGGTACTCAAATGGTCAATAGAGAAGACACAAGCTTTAGTTCCCAGGACAGAACTCCAGATAACAGAGTCTGATAAAAGACAACAATCTTGCAGAGCTACAGGAAGAAATCACATTCCTGCTTCCTCAAAGAATGGAACAAACAGGAGATTGCAAAACTAAACTGTATTACAGTGTTCTTTGTACATCCTGTGTGAGCTGCTCACCTTTAAGCTCACCAAAGACCTCAACAAAGATATAAAATGTTTAAAATAATCGCCTGCATTCTGTGCTTGAAATAAAGGATACTAACCAGCCCAGCAGGCTTCAGCAAGCTGACATGTTGCTGATCATGTCAGAAGGATGGAGCTCTTGAATCAGACTCATAGGATTCGCTAACTTTAATAATAATGTGTGGCACACTCCCTTGGGCTTGTTGCACACGCAAGTCTGCAGGTCTTTTTGGAGTGCCATCCTTTTAGCACCGTGTCAGGAGAGCAGAGGACTTTAAAACTTTCACATTTTTTTTTTTTTAATTTGGAGAAACACAGAAGCTTTCTCTCAGATCCTTCAGAAGCTGCAGCAGCTAACATGCCATCTGGATGTCCCTGAAGTGTAACAACAGAAACTAGCGGCTGCTGTTACCAGCCTTCTGCACCACACAGGCAAAACTCAGACTTTTTGGACTCCCAGAAAATTTAAAAAAAAAAAAAAAAAAAAAAAAAAAAAAAAAAAAAAAAAATTTGCTTTTCCCTGTTAAGGCATTCCAGCCTTCAGCAAGCACAGCCACACAGAGGCATTTTGGGATGCAAACCCAACCTGATGGGTCAGAAGCTGCGAGTGGACAACCGGTGCCGAAGACAATGGAAAGGAAAGCGGAGGAAGGGCTGTGTCAGCAGTGCCCAAAGCTGTCTCCAGGCTCACAGAGTGGCTCTGTGCCTGTGCTGCTCATACCACTGTGGATTTGTGTGTCTCCTGCAACTGCATCAAGCTGTAGCAGCTGTAGGTCTATACAATCAGAAAGGCTGAGAAGGAAGAGGTGAGTGTGAGCCTGTTCCCGAGAGATTTTGAGAGGAAGGAAAATTATCTTAATGTTTGAAAAATAAAGCTTAAGATATCACTTCCAGAGGCAATAATGTGGCCTCCCTTAACAGGCATTTTTAACCCACAGAACATCCCATCCTCAGATAGACATCTCAAGTAGGTCACTGGCTTGTGCCCTAGAAAGATTTATTCCTTTCCATTGCCTATAAAAAGCAACCTAGATTATTAGCTCAGATTTAGATATCTAGAATTAAGTGAGCTAAGATGCTTTCATCACAAGATGATACGATTATTTGCTTTGTTATTTAAACAAGGAATAAAAACTTTATGCTTGTGCAGAGGATCACTTTCTGACTGGCAAACAATTGCAGTGTCACCACGCAGGAGGATGGTTTCCCTAGACACATGAGGAATGCAGGTACCTCACCACAGCTTCAGTTCACTGAAAGGCACCACCACATCTGAACAAAGTCTGCGAGCACAAGTAATGCTAAAAGCATAATTAGAACTTGCTGACCAAGTTTTACCAAAGGTTGCGATTTTGGTCACGTTGACTTTGCAGGATTAAAGCACCCACAGCCAGAAAAATTGTCCTGTGCAAGGGCTGTAACTTCAGACCTCCGGCTGCTGTGATTTGGTGGTGACTCCAGCACACCCGAGTGAAATCACCCTGCAGTGGCTCTGCCCATTCCCGCAGCACTGGGATGCTCAGGTAATCATCAGGACATCCACCTTGCTTTGCATCACAAGGGCAGCTGCAATGGTCTGAGGGACCACCCTCCCAGAGAAATTCCCGTGCAGCCCTGGCAGCAGCAGGCACGTTTGGCTGGTCAAATACTTCAGCTGCTCCGCTTGCAAACACTCCCTCGTTTCTGTAATTATTCGAAGCTTTTAAAAAGCTTTCATTTGATTGGGTGTTTTTGTTTGCAGTATTGTCCGACGAACAGCAGAGGATGCACAAAGAACACGTGGACCGAGGAGTACGAGGTGTCAGGTGCCCTACAGGGCCCAGCTTCCGTGCAAAGCCAGAGTTTCCAACACCTTGCACACCAAAGGCACAGAGGAATTCCGATTGCTGCTCCAGCTCGTACACTCCCCGGTGGGAGGGACAGAAACCACACGCACAGCGACACCCTGCCATGACTCTTTGAGTTCTCCACATCATTTCATGAGTTTTACTGCACTCCTTGTCACCCATACAAATACCTGAATGGCAGGTAAGTTTTCTCTTGACATGAAAATCTGTCTCATGCCAAAATAAATTTGTTTCCTCTTAATTTCATGGGTATTTGAAGCAGGCACTAAACTAGTTTCATTGGTCAGTCGTTAGTTATCATCTTTCCGATTACAGACTGAAACGTGAAAGTCAAGGGGTTTCACCAGGAGAAAAAAATCGAACATCTGAAATATCTGCATGACTTTGTTCAGCCTCATGCTACTGAGTTTGCAAAGAGGCTGCCCGAAGTGATGACCTTGAAAACGAGGTAGAAAGGATGACCATGGTGGCTAGAAATTATGGGTTAAATAACCAGGCAGGAAAAAAGACTTATCTAATTGGAACTTTGGCTACTCCCAGGCATTTATCTGTTTTAAAGGGCAATTAATTAATTTCCTTTGTATGATAGCAACGAGGAGACTAGCACGGATGTCCAAAAAGTAGGTAGTATCATGAATTAGGATGGGAAAAGCTGTAGCTTGTTGCTTATTCAAAATTTGATTATGAATAGCCTACAAGTTCAAGTTTTCTAGCAATTTTTTTTTACTTCAAATGTTATTTCTACCTTAGCATATGGGTGTGAAACCTGGAAATCAATCAGAGGTATAGGCAGATGTCTAAACACCTTCAAAAGCAAATTCCTAGAACAATACCAGATATTACGTGGAATTAATTTATAAAAAATACTGAGATTCCTCAGACAATCACTCTTTAAAATTATCAAGTAAGGAAATAGAAGTATCTGGAGTATGAGTTAATAATTAAATCAGAGCATCTGCCATTGCAAGTGTGTTATGAAATGCTGTGAAAAGGCACATACAAAGGGTTTTAACTGGCAAAATTGTCAGAACTTCACAGCACAGAGGCTTTGGAAATCGCATCCCATCTCTGAAGTAACTGACTGAATGAACTTTACGACACAACTTATGTTTCCTGTGGCACAAAAGATCCGGATTCAAATTGTGGAATAAAACACCAGAACCTCCTGAACAGACCAAGCATGTAAGGACTTACAACATATATTCTCTGTACAGAGACAAGAGCCTCAGAAATTTTTTTCTCACAAGCTTACTGGCAAACTTGAGGGTGAAATATGTTCTCGGAAACATTGATCAGCTCACAAGTCAGTTGTGAATAGAAAAGCAGCAAAACCTGTTATTTGCAATGAATACTTTTTTTATTTATTTCTAATGTAAGTCAATGCCTACTTTTTTGCAAACTATACTATTTTCCCATTAATTGAATAATGGGCATTGCTTCTTCGTATTTAGGGCTTTTTTCTTTTAAACAAAACTGTTAGTACCACCAAAACTTTTATATATATCAGCGGTAAAAAAAATAGCTTATTGGTCTGATCTGAAACACCAATTAAACTAAAAATCAATTACATTTCTTCCAAATGTATCACAGATGTTAATATTTTTGTTTTGGAACAGATACTTCTATATCATTGGTTGTTCTGAGAAAGCTAAAATAATCTAACCTTTCCCTCCCTTCCTAATAAGGAGTTTGAACACTTCTCTCTTTTAATTAAATGTTGAAAATATTGAGATTTATATAGGCAGATTTGGCAGCCTTTTCATATTTACTTGGACTGTGAGGTATATTTTTATGTATGTCTCTGTCAAAATAAGTATGTAAACCATTTCTTCTTTTACTAAGTCTTTTTTATTAGACGTGGATCAGACACTGGTAATGTCAGAAGACCTGTTCTCCTGCCACTTAAAGTCGTGTAAATTTTAAATAGTCACTGAAATCAGTGGAGTCACAGAGATGTAAAAACTGCAAGAGGAGAGTTGGGTCCAGGATGTCCGAAATATCTGAGGCACATGAGTAGAATCACTCCTGCCAGCCAACAATTGCAGATCAGCCCAGACTATCAGGCTGGAGCTGTATTTTCCTCCAGCAGCTTTGTATTGGTTTTTCTTTGGTAATATGTTTCACCCACTTAATTTGTTCCTTTATAAGTGCATTTTGCCACTGCCAGTTGTCGATGGGTCTGCACTGCAAAGTTCAGACCCAGATTCAAATTCAGCTCGTGTCCCATTCTGCCCTGAATGAGACTTCTGGCTTGGACCATCATGTAATTGAGAGTAAACCACAGCATGTGGGTTTGGACACAGGTCCAGCCTCAGCTCCCATGGAGTCTGGTGTTGTTCTGATTCCAGGGTTTGGTTCCAGACTTCTCGTAATTTGTGCTATTTAATATCCACTAATCATTTATTTTTATTTTTTTTGTGTGTGTCTCACTTCAGACTTCAGAAACATATTTAGGGGGGAAAAAAAAAAGAAAATCAAGGAACCAAACCCAAAACAAAACAGAAGATATCTAACAAATCTTTGCATATTTTTTCCAACATCAGCAGATGTAGGGAAACGACAGATTAAAAAAATAAAAATGAAAAAAAAGAGTGTGGGAAACAGCTGCAGAGCAATGTTTAAACACACAGGACCAAACAAAGGCAGTCAGCACCGCTGTGAGGAGCGAGCTGCCATCCTACAGGACGGCAAAGCGCTTCCTGAAACCACCCGGGACAAAAGGAGCATCCCGAGGATGCTCGCAGCCTCTCCCGGGCGCCGGGGAAGACGCGGGCGCGCAGTCCGGAGGGCGGGAAGGAGAGGCCGTTCCCGCTGCCCGCAGCCCCGGTCACGCCTGCCGGGCGGAGGAGGAGGACGGGAGCCGGTCACAAAGGATTTCCTGCCGTCCGCCTGCCCACGAGCGGGGCGCTTTGTGCTCTTTGTGAGGTGCGCTGCTCCCGGCTCCCCGCGGGAAGCCGCTCCTGCTCGGGCACCCCGCGATCCAGGGAGCTGGTGGCAAACTGGAGGTGCAGCAGCAGCAGAAGAGCTGCGAGAACAATTGAAGCGCCGGGAAATCGCGCCCGGTGGCTTAAATAAACCAAGCCTTCCTCTGTGGAAAAACACGTTGAGAGGATGAATTAATCAGAGGTTACGGCTGTGCTATGAGGGGTAAAAATCTGGTCATCGAGGGAGGTTTCGGTCTGGAGGCAGAGAGGCATCGAGGTTTAACGTCTACTGAAGTTGAAGGTGAAACAATTTAGAGCAGGAAAAGGAAAATAAAAAAAAAAAAAAAAAAGCGGGATGATTAACTGCTAGGCAAACACACCAAACTGAGATTTAAAGATTTGCGCTGAATTTCCCCCATAAATACCGGAGTTTTTTCCTTAGAAGATAGGCTGCAGGTTAAGCAGGAATTAATTTTAGCAAGTTCAACCGCATACACTGCGAAAAGAGTTGGAATAAAAGATCAAAACAGGCCCTCCTAGCTTTGTAAATAAGGAGTCCAATAATAAGCAGCTAAGCTCACATTCCAGGCTCCTGAGGACACATTGCAGGCAGGAACGTGACATGACTTTCCAAAGGCTGCATGACAAATCTGTGCCCAGACCTGAAGAGAGACCCCAGGATTCCCGACAGGAATGCTCTTTGTCCTTGCTGTGCTTCCATCCTGCCCTTTCATTCTCTAAAGCACTTATCCCCTTCCTGTCCTGCTCCCTTCCTCCTTTCCCCTGTGCTTGCCACCAGGTCCCACTCCTGCCTGGTATCTTCTCCACCCCTCCACCCCTCCTCTCCCACTTTTCTGTGGAGCCTCTGGAACGCTGCATTGACGTCTCCTCCAGAAGGACTGGGCCGGTGCACGTCCCAGCCAGGATACAGTGCAGTTGGCTACATTTTCCGGGAAACACCCATGGCTGATCCAGATCAGGCAAAGGAGTTTTGAGGAAAAAAAGAAGGTTCTTGCTGGTGTGAACGTCAAAAATTGTGGGCAAGTGGCTGTGCCAACGAGGGTGAGGGCTGCAGTCCTTCCCCACCAGCGGCTGCTCCAGAGAGCAGCACCCAGCCAGCATCAGCACTGGCAACAGCAGTGTGGGGTCAAAAGGGTGACACAAGGAACTGTGCTGGCCGTGAATAAGCTTGTAAAACCTCCTCTCATCCACCTGGCTCCCAGAAAGCACTCTCCATGACCACATGAGGAGCCATCCCACCACTGGCACCAACCCAATCGCTTTGCTGCAATCCTGCAACAGGGAGTGGCTCATCAGAGCACACGGAAATGAGGATGAACCTACAAGCAGCTTCAGCATTGGCCCTCTTAATTTTCCCAATTTCTTCTTATCATAATACGAGTATCTGAAATCTCAACCTTGTCTATTGCTTTAAACAGTCACTTTTCCTCTATTTCCAAACCTTCAGATCAGTTCTGTTCAAAGGAAGAACATATTAATAGCAACCTCTATATTCCCTCTAGGATACTCTCAAGTCTTACTGTGTTTTTAATCTTTGCAGAGCCCAAAAAACCAACCACATCAGGTGATGTGAATGCCAGGGTTTTTTTCATTTCTTTATGGACGTGACTAGTTAGGAGTTCTGCAAAGATTAAAAACACCATTCAATAAAACTATAGATTTGAAAAAGGTGCATCATGATATGATTAACAGGGGATTCAAAAGAGAAGATAAAAAGAATATTCCTGACATCCACAGAGTGGTAAAAATCTACAGAATAAGTGGAGCAGCATTGACCTGCTCTTTAATAACAGCGAGAGATAAAACAACCTCATCAAAACTTGGAAGGCATCAGAAGCAGAAAGATTAGGTTGAGATTTCTGGATTTCCAGATTGCAAAGAAAAAGAGTCCATTTAGCTGGTCTGAAACCACAGAATAAGTAAAACTGTGAAAATGGAAACCAGAACAACATGTTTTGACTACAGGCTGCAGAATAATATTCATGGTCAGGGGGTGGAGGGGAATGGAGCTTCTCATGTGGACTGGGGGAGCAAAAAAGGACCTACAGCACACAACATTTAAAACTGCAGTCTGCAAGCAGAGTGCCATGACTGGTGTGTCATTCGCGTTCTCTAACTCCAGTTTTCTCAGTTTGCACTGAGGATACGTTCAAAACTCACTTCTTTTGTTTTCATCTTGCTCTTCAATTATGTTTTTCCCTTCCAGCACACAGTAATCCTTCTGGTGTGTTATATAACAGAATATTCTACCCTGGGAAAATATTATTTTGTTCTTGTTTGCAACTTTTCACTCTCTTCTGAAAAGTTATCCTCTTTTTGGGGTAAACACAGTGAAACAGAAAATGACAGGCAGAAGAGATGCTTATTATTGCACCTTTTGAGTAAGTCACAAGACAGTGCCATGGTCTTGGCCCGTCACCACAGAAAGTATCTTGACCATTTGCTGTGACTTTTTGTAGGCTGACACATTATGAGACAAAGATCATCAGTGGGTGATGATTCTGTTCCATGGCAACTTCCTGTGTTTCAAATCATTATTCTTCTCTGCTGGAACACAAAGAAAATGCTTTCATAAAAGCCTGTAAATGCCTGTTCTCAGGCATTTCTGTTACCTGGTGACTAGAATCCTTACCCAGAATTTTCCTTTTTTTTTCACCCATTCCAGGTCACTCAAAATGAAGTGTTTGTTTTCCTCACTACAGTCAAAGCATAATCCTCTTCTCCCCACAATTTCACTCCAATTATTTGTCCTGAGTGAATGCATTGTGAATAACAGCTAGTACTTACTTCCATTAGACTCAACTTCAAAACAAAAACCAAAAAACCCAATACTTGTTTTACTGCAGATACACAGTTTGCCCTCCTCAAAACCAGAACAAATAAACAGAGAATTTTTTTTTAATAAGGATAATCCTATAAAGTTAGTGCAAATAACTGCCAGCCTAAAACTGCAAAAGAAAGGAGAATCAGGCCCATAGAACTGTCAGTGGTTGAGCAAATCACCATGAGGGTAATACAGACCCAGCAGTTCTGAGTCTGGTGTGTGTCTTCTAAAACAGGCTGGGGTCTTTGAGACACATTACATTTCAGAGGGTGGGGGGGGGGGGGTGTGTGTGTTTCTGCTTTTCCCAGATGAGCAGGAGATTCTGGCAGCCATGGACACCCTGTGTGTGCACCTGTGTCCCCATCCTGAGCGCTGGTTGCCACCGCTGCTTGCTGCCATCCTCCCTTTGTGCAATCCAGCACCCTTAAGGAGAAAGACCTTCAATCAACACCAGCCTCGCTGCAGCATGTGGCCTCATCACCTTTGCAACACATTTAGCAAGGGAACATTGCATGAACAGCAGGGTAAATTTATCTGTAACAGGTGATGAGTGCTTCGTTTTGGGTCAGATCTATTCTAATTGAAGGAGGAGGCAGCCACCCAGTGCTTCACACGGTGCTTTTCCCTGAACTGCCCCAACTTATCAACAAGGCTCAGAGCCATGAGAGCTTAGAGCTTCATCTCTGTGGCCACACAGGACCACACTCGATTGTCCCAGCCAGATTTTTGCTTCCCAAGCCCTCTGAGGCTCCTGCAGTTGGATTACACAACGTCTTCTCGAGCAGCATCTGTGCGGCAGGAATCTTCAGCCCACAGAAAGGCTTGGGAGACAGACTGCTTCCTTACACGTGGTTGCTTTTGTCAGCACATAAATCAGCCCCTGAGAGGCCTCAGCAAAGCAGTCTGGATCCAGGGGAGGGTGCCTCGGTTGGAGAGGAAGGACTCAGCCTGTTCTAAAGCCTGGCTGAGGAAAACAGGGAGCTGGGAAAAGTCCACGGGCCCAAAACTTTACAGTTTTAAAAAAATCTCAAGGTGCCTTTTGTGATAATGTAACTTCCTCAACAGACGATTCCACAGGAAATTACAGAACATTTCCAGGGTGTATTATCCAGCTGCAAAAGATGGGCATCATGCAATGCAGAACATTGCAGACACAGCAGAAGGATCCCTCAGGAGATTAGGAAGAAACTTGCAGTGTCAGACAGTTCCTCATGGGCAGACACTCCCCACACGGGATTTTGAAGGGACTTCTGCTACTGCTTCTGTTGCAGCAAAATTATATTTTTCCAGGTCTCAGGGGGATCATGGAATATTTCAGATGCTCGGAAACATCCAAGGGTTCCCTTCCATAGCTCAGTCACAGACCAAAGCAATGAGAGAACAGCTCTAGGAAATGCCCTTGGAAGAAAGACCAGGAGCAGGAGAAAGATGCCTGGTGAAGCGCTGGAGGTCAATCTGCACATACAACACCCATGTGAAACTTCAGCTGCCCCCTCCCTGAAGAGCAGCTGCTTCCCTGAAAGCCTGCACAGCCAAGCAGGAGTCCCTGCTTTCCATCAGGGACCATGGAGCAAACTCTTGGCACGGAGCAGGGAGACTTCCTCCCCCAGACAGAGCAGAAACAGACTCTTGTCCTCACATCTTCCAGCCACTTAGAGCTGCTTTAAAAAAAAAAAAAAACCTCCTCCACTGCTATTTCTCTACACCAATCAAAGCACCTTGGACTCTGTCAAAGGAGCCAGAGATGCTTGCAGGGCCTTTGGCACGCGTGGAGCTGATGTCACTGTTTTCCTTTTCAGCCTTCAGTTTCTCAGCAACTGCTTTTGCAGCACCTTCAAGTGGATCAGCCTCAACTCTTGTCAGCTCACAGCATCCCAGTTTGCATGCCCTACTTAACTGCTTGAAATTCAGAGGTATTGAGCACCTGGGACTCCAGTGGAATTCGATGAGATCTGTGGTTGCTTCCTCACCTCTGAAAAGCGAGGCCCACAGGACTTCTTTTGAAGATGTCAATTGCTGTCCTGTATGCTGGCTTCCCATATTACTTCCAAACAAGCAGCTATCACTCCCTGTGCTGGTAGGTTTGGCTTTTGAATGTTAAGAATCCTGGTCGAAGACATCAATTTTAGTCCAACTCCATCTGTTTAAAAGGGACAGGGATTATATTACTTTGCAATTCCCTCTTAACTTTGTTCTGTTCTATATCAAATATGAATTATTGACAGAATCACCCCAATCTGTCACATTTGATGAGACACACATACCATGGAATACATTAAATGGAGAATATAATTTCAGAAGCACATGCAAGAGAAGCTGAGAGAGAATTAATTTCTCATTCAGTGCATGAAACAAACAACAACGAAGAACATTATGGAGTTTCGTGACCTAACAGTAGCACTGGAAATGAAAGGTTTCAGTGAAGTCTGAAAGGGCAAACTACAGTCCCTTGTAAAAAAACAGCTGAAAAGCAGACATGCACTCAAACACACACATAAAGTTCAACTGGCCAGTTTGATTTAAGGACTATATTCCAAGGTTTTTAGTCGTGTCGAACGGTGCCTTCCCACCCATGAATGATCCCTTTGAACCGATGGGACTTCTTGTGGAACAAGGTACTATTCAGCTCAGGAGCAAAGTGAAGGGAATCAGAATCCATCCAGAAGTTAAAAGAAAACAGGAAATTCCATATCTCACAGTAACCAACGTGAAAAAAGAGCCAGGACTCCCTGGTGCTTCAGCCATCCCCACGCACCAGATTCCAGTATTCCATATAATTGTTAGCAAAGCATCTCCCCTGCGTGTTTGCATACAGATGTCCATTAGTGAACTCAGCAGGGACCAGGGACTCCTGTGGCAGGAATGCAGTGCTAGATAGTGCCTGTTCCAAGGAGGCTGTGATCCACTGTGCCACTGTGTGCACAGAAGAGAACCTTTGAGTTTCGTGTGAGCAGGTTACCAACACCACTGCTGCTCCTTTTCCCCTGCTAACAGAGCCACAGAAAGTTTTTACAAGTACTGTGGTGTTCTCTGCTAGCTCAGTTTCCTTGTTTGGAAACTTTCTATGCCCTCTGAAGATAGCTTCTGGCTCTTTCTCTCCAGTCCCAGGCAGACTTTATTTGGACGAGGAGAAATGTAACGATCCCTCCCCTTCCTTCGAATTTCTCAGTTCTCGAAGCTTTAAAGACACTTTAGAAAAGGTGGTAACTTTTTAAAGTTAGATTTGCCCTCTCTTCCCAGGCAGTCAAAAAGACCTGAAAAATCTTTACCTCAGGACTAACTAAATTGCACCCATTAATGAGATCTGTAAGGTACACACATAATCGACTGGTCACTTTGCCCTGTTGTCTGATCAGGATAATGAGTACATCTCCTTTCTATGGCTTCTCTCAACACTCTCTAAATGTGTAACATCACAAATGAAAGGGATATGAATTTCTGTTACTTAACTGGATAAGAATAATAAGCATGTGAGCCAAATGTGCAGTGGAAACTACATATCCAATAATAAATGAGGTCAAATAACACAAGAAACCCACTATCAGAAACTTAAAAAATCTTTATTTATGTCAGAATTTTGACCATTATTGTGCTTATGCATAGGTAAGTACAATTTCAGGCATACATTATGTTGAAACAAGTATTGATTGCCATTTATCTTCTGGTTGCAATATTCTTCATTCAAAATTTTCCTTAGACCAAATTACTTACCAAAAAAAAAATCTGTGAAAAGACAAAATTGCTTGCCTATTCTTTCTTGTGACACACTGCCAGCAGTTATGCACAGGAAATCCATGAAAAGACTGGCTCATAAAATGTGGATTTGTTTATTCCAGGTCCTCAAAATACCTACAAAATTCCTGGCTGAGGCAAGTTTAAAGTTTAAAAATGGTGGGCATGAGTAATTCATGCTACAAGTTTTCATCTTTTTGGCCCAACCTACAGCAAAGGGAAACAAACAGCAGCAAGGTGGCCTTGAGGTGTTCTTAAAAAGGCAGAAGACTTGCACCATGTAGAAGAGACCTATTTCAAGGTGAACCTTGGGAATAAGATGAGAAAGGGTCACTTATTCATAGTCCTTTCCAGAGGGTGCCATAAAAGAGGTCTTTAGAGTCAGCTTCAATCAGCTGTGAACAGTGGTTTCCTCTGCAAAGGGCCTGGCTCCCACATTTTCACACCACATTGTGTAACTCAAACTTATATTTAATTCATTTTTCCCTTCAGACTACAGGGTATTTAGCCATCTGTGACATCATTACACCAGCTACCAGATTCCCTCTGCTGCTATGAAGGCTGACAATTCAATAAAGTCTAATTGACGACCTTTTTAAAAGGACCCAGATTAAGAGTAATTAGCACACAAATGAGTAACACTCAACATTCCAGTGATGTAGTGATTTGATCAAATTCAGCATACCTTAGGGGAGATACACTGAACAGCAGTATAAGGCATGATCAGATTTATTGCAAGAAAAACACACAACAGACATTTTTTATTTATATGCTCACATTCCTTATTAATTGAAGATTAGCCTCAGAAGGGAAAAAAAAAAAAAGAGAAAGGTATTGTGGAAAACTGAGAAGTCCTTTAATTAATCATGATTTAGAAAGTAAAGAAAACATTCATCCAGTTAAGTGTCAAGACAGACAAGAGTGATGTAACACTGAGTAAAAGAGATAGGTTATGGAGAATAGAATATGTATGGAGAAACTCTGCACTTAGAAAGAGTATTTACCGAGAGTCCCCTGCATGGGCATCTGTGTGTCTGTACACACACTGAGACACACACGTGCCTTAAATCTTGTCTTCCTGTGCAGGGATCTGGGCAGGAAGTGGGGCTTGCAAGGAGAGCTGCCTACATTCACAACCAAAAAGAGAAAGGGGGCACCCAGGAGTTCGTGCTGACCTTCAGCCAGAAGTCGTGGGGGAGCAAGGGAGACGTTCTAGCACACCTTAAACACATGCACTGAGAATATTTGACAAGAAGAGTGGTGAAATCCTCCCATCCTGGTGGAGGTTTGCTCCAACACTGGGTGAGAAGTGTGCCACCGCAATCTCAAGTTCGCTGTGCCCCAAATTCCCAGGAATGGAGCCTTTCCACCACAGAAACGACGCTGATGAAGAAACATGAAACAACATGGTGCAGAGCTCCACCCACGTACCTCACTGGACCTCTTGGACCCTGCTTGAGGCAGCACCTTGAAAACACATCCTGCCTTTCCCCCTGCACCAGCACAGGCCAGCAGGAGAGAAGGAGAGGAGTGCTGTGGCTTCCAGCACCTCTCCCACGCGCGGCACAAGCGGCACCCAGCGCACGCGGAAACAGGGAGACAGGGAGCAGAAGCGTCGCGGGGCAGGGAGCTGTCAGCCTGCTGGCCCCAAAATAGACGTGCTACCTGAGGTGTCGATGCAGACCTCGCTGCCAGAAATCTCAGCACTTTCCCCCCGGTGCCAGGAGACTGCACCCCTGTGACATCCCAGCGAGGCGTGGAGGAGAGAGGGTTAAACCTCGTCTTACAGGAGGAGGCAGATTCAGAGACTCGCCTAAGGTGGGAGTGTCGGCCCACTAAACTGTTGACTCCACATTATGTTGCAGCTTTACAGCTCTCATTATTTGGTCTTGTACTGAAAATTCAGCCACATTATTAATGTAATTTGTTTCAAACAACACCAGCTGGTCATGATGAAGCTCTCATTAAAATTTATCACCATGATAGTGTAAAAATATGTATGTGTGTATATATATATATATCAATCACAGGTGGGCCTTACCTCTCAACAAAGTCTGCTCTTGCAGATAAAGTCAATTCAGTGGATGTACTTGAATTAAATAATACTGGTAAGAAAGCGACAAATTGAGCTGCTGCACACTGGTGTTGTTTGTTCCATGCACAACCTTGCAACCTCTGCCTGAGCATCTCCTTCTTGTTTTTTGTGTTGCAGTCATTTGGTCTGCAGAATCTGCAGAAGATAATCTCTCCCTTCAGGGCTTGGGGAAGGAGATGAGAAGGTCATTGGAAATGGGCAGAGCCACACTGAGTCCCAGCTGTAGGGTGGCTGTGCCCACCCAGGCTCTCCAAGGTGCTCCACTTTAGCATAACACAGGGCTCAGCCTGAAGGCTTGGGCTGAGGGGACATGGATGGGAAGTTCAGGCAAAGACTCAGCCTCAGTGAGATCATTTCAGAGGCTTCAGAAATGGACTTAAACCCTTCTGGCCGATGCTGTGGATAAGAACAGATCTTTCACCTCAGCCAGCATCACCCTTACAGATGCACAATATCTGTGATGGGTGTTCTCTGTGCAGGATCTGCTCTGTGAGGAGCATCTGACCAGATGATCACCTAGAGGTTACTCCTTCCTAGATAAGTTATTCTGTGAATCCAGCTTTAATTCTAAAAAGATATAGAAATATGGTCAGGAATTGATCTTGTCTTAGACGGGTTGCGTGCGTTTTTTTCCTGTCTGCCATGACACAACTTCTATGGTTGATAATTTTAGCATGGAACAGGCTGTGGATGTGTTTCAGTCTGGGGAAAATGTCTTTCAAGGAGATGTCTAGTTGGTTGAGATGGAAAACAAGGACAACCTTGTTTCACAGAGGGGAAAAAATGCATTAATTTTTGGCAGCATTTCAGACAAGATTTTTTATTTATTTAGGTTTTTTCTCTTCTATAAAGTTCACTCAGCATTATCTCCATTACTAAGCAGACATGCTTACTGAAATCTGCCAATTTAGTCCAGCCTATATTTAGATCCAGGAAGTTTTATTTTACTTTATGTTTAATAAGACCTTTTTCAAGTGATAAGAAGAACCCACTGGGTTTCCATACTACCACAAATCTTTCATTTGTGGTAGCTAATGAAAGTTCAAATACTATTAGATTACAGAAAACAGGAGTAAAAGTGGCTCTAAATATGGTTCTATCCCCTCACTGGCAAGTTAATGACAGCATTGCCAGTGACCTCCCAAAACCTTCTACTCCAAAATTCCCTCTTGAAATTTATGTACTGTAGACCTCATCATAAATGTGAGTAGTGGTGTATCTTCCTACCAGTTCAACCATACTACATGTAAGGGTCACTAATTACAAGTTTGTTTTTCTTCATAGTATCCGTAAAGTCTCAAAACAGTCTTTAAGTGAGACTTAACTCGTGTATAAAATCTTGCTGGCACTTTAATAGAGCCTGGGGGGGCTCAGTTTTGACAAACTCTGAGTTGCAAAGGGTAATATGAGGCTGTTAAAACCCAGGTAAAACCAAAGCATGGATGCAAAAGACATGTGTGAGTAGGGCAGGGCCAGAGCCACACAGAGAAAAGGAAGGTTGGTAACACTATTAACCTTGGCATGGAGACATCCTCGAAGCACAGCATCAAGTAACTGCAGTCTTAGCACCATGCACAAGCCTGGCTCCACCCACCGTGGCTCCCTCTGGATGCACGGGAATGCTCCCCACTCAACCTGGACAAACCTCTCCCAAGGAACTGAGAGCTGATCCAGTTCAAACAATGGATCCAAGCCGATCCATTTATTCTGGCAAATAGATGTCCCTTCCCCGAATACAAAAATTGCTGTTCTCAAATCTCCATATCTGGGAGGAAGCCCCAGTCCCAAATTTGGGAGCAAATACACTCGTACCACCAACACCTACACAAAATGTGATTTCCCTGGCACCACAAAAAGCTTCACAGAGACGCAAAAGAAAGAATCCAAGTTCCACAGCCACGCAAACAATCCTTTACTGGTGAGCATGGCCCTGCAGCCTTTAAAAAAGGGTTTCACATATTTTTTTTATGCAGATATCATCACAAAGGCAAGCACATCAAGGAGAAGAGACATCCTGCTCTTTGAGTGCAGCACCCCCGAAACAGAGTGCTCAAATCCTGCAGTTAAATATGTTAGTTCAGCTCAGTCATTTTAAAGTGTTTTTTTCTCCTCATAGTCTTCACAAGAAACAACGCTTGATGACTAAGATTTCTGGCTGTACAGACCTAAATGAAGCTCCCACTTCTCACTATGTGTTTCAAGGTTACGTTTCAAGGATGCACGTGGCTCACACAGGAAACATAACAAGGTGCAGAGAGTTTGCTGCATTCTGTCTAGGATGGTCCCATAAATAACATACCAGTTCAAAACCATGCCAATAAAACATCATAAAAGTACCATCCAGTTTCTCCCATGTTTATCATTAAAAAGGAGCAGGCATATTTATAAAGCTTCGTTCTCTGACTGCGTATCTTCATCAAAAATAAAGAGAGAAAAAGAACAAACTACTTCTTAGAGTATCTTGCAGCAGAAACTACTAAAAAGGGGTTGGTTTGGAGGTTTTTTTATGGCTTTGGGTCTTACTTTTGCACCAGAAACCAGAGCAGAGAAACTAACATACAGGATTTCCTGTTTGGATAGAAGGCAGCCCTGTCCAGCTTCATAATCTTTCGTATAATTATGGAATGACTAGCTACTCTTCCCTCTGTTTCAAGGCAGAGACAGGTGAAAAGGAGAACAGAAGACCGTGTGATAAGTGTACATAAATTTTAAAAAGAAGTTTGCAGGGGAAAAGTGGGAGTTTTGGAGGAAATGTACATCTACGCTTGCAATTCATGCTTATCTTGTTCATGGGAGCTTTTCTCTTGACTGAGGTGTATGAATTGCTGTAGAAATTTAAAAGTAGGAGTACCCTCAAGAGGACATCTGTTTCACATCACAGACAGATGCCTGTCTGACCCATTTTCAGGACTTGAAACAAGGATTCCAGAATATCCGTAGAAACCCTGTTCCAGTGCTGTATCCTCCTCACAGCCAGAACATCTATCTGAGCTCCATCTATCTGAGTTCCATCTATCTGCTTCAGCTTATTCCATCCATTTGTTTTCACACTATTTCAGGGAAAGCAGGTAAGTGTCCTTTTTTTTATAACATTTTTAATAACATTTTTGCATACTTTATATGCATTACACCTCTTCCTAAGAAAAAAACCCATATTCAGTTAATTCAGCTTTTCCTCATAGAAGTTGTTTTCTAGGCTTTGTTCTTTCTTCTTTCTAAAGGAGAATGATTTTCAAAATGTGCCATTACCATTGGGCACAGATGTAATATTCCTGGGTCAGGCCCCACCACTCAGAGCAGAACTAGATAATTATTTCCCAGTTATTCACAGTATTGCTATTAATTCATACAATCATGGAATTTACTCTTCGCACATCTTCACATTTCTGGATTTCATTTTGCTTGTGCTCTGTGCTAAGCCTCTTTTATGAAAACTGCTCTCAAACTAGTTGTTTCCCATTTAATATTTGTGCATTTGATTTTTTCTTCCCCAAAAGTAATACATTGCGCTTGTCTTTCTTTATTGAATTTCATCCTATTGATTTCAGCACTTTCTTCAATTTATCAAGCACATTTTGTATTCAAATCCTGTTCTGTAAAGTGTTTGCAACCCCTCCTAGTTCAGTATCATATGCAATTTTTAAAAGTTTTCTACATATTCCATCATCAAAGCTGAAAATAGTGAATGATACTGGACCTAAGACAGTCCTCTGTGGTATCTTATTTGATATGTTTTCCCAGTCTGACAACAAACCATTGATAACTGCTTTACTGATAAGCCCAATTTTTCAGTTTTGCACCCATCACATAATAACTTCATCTAAACCATATTTCTCCTGTTTACTTATGAAAATGTCATGTGGATGTGTGTCAAAAGCCTCGCTAAAGTCAAGATCTATCACATCTGCTTCTTCCTCCTTATCCACTGGGCCAGTTACTCTGTCAAAGAAGGAAATGAGATTGCTTTGACGTGATTTGTTCTTGACAAACCCATGCAGGCTGTTTCTTATCACCTTATTTTCCTCTAGGTGTTTACAAATTGATTGTTCAATAATTTGCTCCTGCATTTTTCTCCGTATCAAAGTCAGGCTGACTGGCATGCGATTCCCTGGGCCTTCCTATTTCCCCTTTTCAAAGATAGGTTCCGTGTTTGCCTTTCTCCCATCCTCAGGGACCTCGCTCATCCTCCACAAAGCTCTCAGAGATAATTGCTAATAGTTCAGAGATCACTCCAGCTAGTACCTGAAGTACTCCAGGGTGAATTACAGGAGGCCCTGCTGACTTGCATATATCTAACTTATCTGAATATTCTTTAACCTCTGCACCTTTTCCCTGTATATTTAACAACTTGCTGCCCAGAGCATGTTTCACGTTTTTAACGCTCAGAGGCAGCAATCCTAATAAGGTAGGTTTGATATATTTTGACTGGTGGAGCAGTTACTTCTCACTCCCTAATGTCAATAAAGAAGAGTGGCTATATGTGCTAAATAGGTAGGAGACACCATCCCTAAACCCAAACATATGGTGTTTCAAAATGGGACTGCTGTTCTGCCTCTGGAGACTAAACACTCTGAGGACAGTGAAGCCCGCTGAGACTTCGACACCTTCTCATGCCTCAAAAGACCCTTGTTCAGGTCAGGTCCAGGGCAGGTCCTATTGCAGCAGCTCAGGAACCCAGCAGCTGCTTTTTACTCCATCTGAGTGAAATCCAGACATCAGCCATTCCCCCACTTATTTGCCCAAACCTGGAAGTGTTTACAAAACATGCCACCCATTTGTACAACCAAGGTTCATATAAAATGCAGTGAGGATATCCAGCAGGAGGTAGAACAAAGATACGTTGATCTAGAATTATACCTGCTTGTTCTCTTCCTCAAATAGGGTTTCTTGGAGGTAGATTTAGCTGCAGAATGACCCTTAGCTATCGTCCTTCTGTTTCAGCAGCTTTGCTCCTGTTTACAAAACAGTCCTTACCTCCGTCTCTCAAATTCACATTTGACATTCCTGCTGCACTTGCAATTAGGGCAGGAGAAGCCCATTGTTCATGTTTTCCCCTCTGTCTTTTCTACACAAGTATTTCTCACTGGGGACCTAAAAGACAAAATATTGATTTTTTTTTTTTTCCCCCCTAAATGGCTTGTTCTTTTTTATTACGTTATCCTGGTGGTTTTAATTTCTTACTGCCTACTTTGATGTAGCAACCTAAAGACAGCCAAAGATGAAGTTCTAACCCTAGGGCCTTGAAACAAAAGATACAGCATCTTCTCTCTGTCCCTCGGAAACAGAAATAAAATGGCTTAGTTGAAAGAAATCCACAGTGACGAGGGTGTGAGGAAGCCTTTACTTTTCCTTACCTGTCGATTAACACAGAGGATGCACCCTGGACACCGGAATGGCCTTTCTCACAAGCAGGAATCCACCTTTCAGACTGCAAAATTGTTCTCACTTCAGTCCCGTGGTGAACTTCCTGGCAGTCAGTGCAGTGTGTGCCCGAGGGAGCCTCGGGGAAGCCACCAGGAAGCCACATGAGCACAAGATCATCACAAGGCTGGCAGCGGCAAACAAAGGAACTGTGAGCAACCAGATTTCACAAGCGTGCAAGCGTATCATCTGTAACTCAAGCGGGGATTCCTTTAAAAATACAATTCTCCCTTTGCTTTTATGGTCGAGGGAAGAATCACTAAGTTAAAGGCTTCCGAATGAAAAATATGACAAGATGCTTTATTTCAAGAAATAAACTTTGGGGAAGAAAAACTCTCAGAGGTAAAAAATCGCAGAAATAACCAGGGGTGCCATGGGAAGGTCTATCTGTGCTTCAGGCGGTAGTGGATGGGTCAGCCTGGACCTTAGGCAGGCTCCAGCCCACCCCACACAAAGCCAGGGCTAGCAGGAGCAGGCTCTAGTCCAGGATGGAGTTCCCATGGCCTCTCTGGGCAACCTGTTCCTGGTTCAGACCACCATCCAAGGGACCAAATGTGCCTTTTTTGCCTCGAAGCAGCACACCCCTCCGCCAGCTGTGTGCCCATACCCTGTCAGCACGAGCCTGCCAGGAGAGCCCAGCTGCTGGTCCTTCTTGCCCATGCATCTTTCTCTGCATCCATCCTGTCCCACCCATGGCACAGGGGTTTGCATTAGCCTCTGTCCAACCTCGTGAGGTTCCCATCAGTCCATTTCTTCAGCTGTCACTACAGGTCAGTTACCACTTTCAGCTCTGGAGCCAGCCAGCCAGCAAAGATCCTGCAGATGCAGGAATGCAAGACGAGAGATAATTATCCCACAAAATGGAAAAATGGGCAGGATCAGAGGGTAAATGCTAATGGATGATGCAGAGACTCACCAAGATCTCATACAGGGCACAATGACGTAAAACTGCCAGAACCTCCCTGGCCTGATACCACCAGAGCCACCGAGAGCAGCAAGAGCTTTTGCAAGGAATCTTGGCAGGGAGAAAACTACTTTAATGGCATTACACTCTTCTCTCATTCCCACAATGATCCATCCAGTCTAGGACTGGCTTTTACAGATAAGAATCCCTGGAGGAACACTCTCTAAGATGTAATGGTGCTGTGGAGAAAGGCTTCATTTTTCTTAGTTGTAACACACTTCTTCTCCAGAAAGTAATAAACCCCAAAAATCTTAATTGCAGCCAAATATCACTGACATAAACCAACAGCAAGCTCCAAACACGCTTTCGCATGGGGGAAAATGGGATGGGCAAGAGCAAAGGAGAAGATTCATATCTAGACTTGTATTTAAGGTTACTTTCCATTTATGAGGAGTGAGGCTTGGAAGCCAAGCTGCAGTTCAGGCCAAGTATAACTCCAGCAGGACTGAGAATGGTGGAAAATAAAGAAATTGTGTTCAACTTCAGCACGTATTAGTGATAAATATAATAATTCGTGCACTCTAGAAACAGAGCAAGCTTATTACAAGGCACAAAAAAAAGCACAATTGGACAAAAATATGTTCTGCCATAAAAACAGACAACCTGCTTTCTATCATTAGCTGCAAAAAAAGACTTCCACTAACACCTCTGAAATAAAAGCACAAGCAATTCACAGCCCTTAAAATCATTCTATCCACTTCGTGTGACCAGAGAAGGCTCACAGTTTTCTGAAGCAGGGGGACTGTAGGTCATAACGAGGTATCTCTGACCTTTACTTACAAGCACCTGCAGCTCACCTTCTTCTTTGTCACTCTTAATGCACTCTGTGAAGATAAAGATTACCAAAAACCTAAAGATATGCAACAAGTACCCTTCTGTAGCTCTTCTCATTTACCTGCTCCAGTGTGAGACCTGTGCAGGCCTCCCCTCTGCTTATGCAGGAGGCATTCTCATCTTCTAATTCACCAGAACTTTGATAAATTCCCATTCAGATGTTGTGCTGAGGCCTGTGGGCTGGCAGATTTTGTAGTTTGCTTAACAGTTGTGTTTTATTCAGGGAGAACAACAACAATCTCCAGTGAAATTATTTCTGTGTGGGTGCTTTCCTCCAAGATACATTTCAAGGTGTATTTTTCAATGTGTTACTTAGTCACAGTCTGGAAACCTGCCCATGAACAGCAGGCAGTATGGACCAGAGGGAAGGTCTTGGTTGCTATCCACCTCTGAGGGGATGACTATCTCAGCAAATGTTCCTAAAGATTAGGAACATGCATTTCACATAGAAACTCATATAAGTGATACAAGTGCTAATAATAACTCATATGAGTAATGCAAAAACACTGAGCTTATCCCAGGCCTTGAATTCAAATAATAAAATATGTCCCAAACGATTCAGTGGCTGGCTGGAGAACCAAACTCACTTCTACCTCCAGTTCCTCTGATGCTGACAAGGAGCATGTCTTTCTTTTGTCATGGGGGAAAGCAAGCTGGGCAGGCCAGCTGGTGACACGACCTTTATGAAAATGAGAAGTTGGAAGTGATGGCTGCTTCCTATGTTTATGCAGCAAGGTTGCCCCTTATCAAGGGTGTCAGTCAGATGCTGGGCTTTTCTCCCTCTCTTCCCTCTGGTTTTTTAGCACTCTTCGGGCTCATTTCTTTGTTCCCTCAGCATAGCAGGTGGTCCGTGTTGGGCATCCAGTCAAATAAATTTATGAACCATCTGAAAAAGCACACCAGGGCTCAAGCAGACTCTCTGTTGTTTGTTTGGGTTATTTTTAAGGGTATAGACAGTGGTCAGATCCCCAGCTGACGTAACCCAGCCCTGCTTTACTGGCTTTAACACCACCAGGCTACTTCTTGTCACGCCCTCTCTGCTGTAACTTGGCTTCTGGGGAAACATGGGCAGAAAATCTCACCTACCCATTGCTTTGTGCATGTTAAATGATAACTACCTTTTATTCCCTCCACCAGAGGGAAAAGGTAGTGCTGCTTTCCTGGTGTGTCATCACAAACAAGATGCTGAGGGGACTTCTAAAAATGTTCTCTGAGCCACAGAGGGACAGGATTTGAGACAAAAGAAGGGCTGAAAGCACTGAGATACCTCTGCAAAACACAAGTTTCACCTGAGCACTCAGCTGTTCTGAGGACATGCAAAGGGCATGCTGTGTTTGCATAGACTTTAAACTGGCATGTTTACAAGCTGGCTTGTAAACACTCCTTCTGCGAACTGCAGCTAGCAAAGGGAAATAAAATTAGAAAATAATTAGACCTATTTTGATGTTTTTCCCTTCATCTCAGCCCCCCTTCTGTTTCTCAGCCAGGGACATTGTTCATGCTGAGGTGGTAAGTACACACAGAAGCATGGAGATATATAGATACAGATGATAGAGATGGTGGAGATAGAGATTATATAGATACAGATATAGGTATAGATGATAGATATAGATATAGATATAGATATAGATATAGATATAGATATATAGACATAGATATAGATATAGATATAGATATAGATATAGATATAGATATAGATATAGATATAGATATATAGATAGATAATAGATATAGATATAGATAGATATAGATAGATATAGATATAGATATAGATATAGATATAGATATAGATATAGATATAGATATAG
>JACAXG010000182.1:1064963-1177767 GCA_018881555.1 Amblyornis subalaris
GGGGAATGGAGGGACATCCAGCTGGGGCTGGGCACCTGTGGGGTTCCCATGGGATCAGCATGGGGCCAGTCCTGTTTAGCATCTTTGTCAATGGTCTGGATGAGGGGACCGAGGGCACCCTCCGTCACTTTGCTGGCAGCATCAAGCTGGGTGGGAGTGTGGATCTGCTGGAGGGCAGGAGGGCTCTGCAGGGGGATCTGGACAGGCTGGATCCGTGGGATGAGGCCAGCGGTGTGAGGTACAACCAGGGGAAGTGCCGGATCCTGCCCTTGGGTCACAACAACCCCTGCAGCTCCAGGCTGGAGGAAAAGTGTGTGAAAAGCTGGAAAATGCCCTGGGGGTGCTGGTGACAGCGGCTGAACATGAGCTCAGGGGTGGCCAAGAAGGCCAATGGCCCCTGGGCTGTACCAGCCATGGGGTGGCAGCAGGACCAGGGCAGTGACCACCCCCTGTGCTGGGCACTGCTGAGGCCACACCGTGAGCCATGTCCAGCTCTGGGCCCCTCACTCCAAGAAGGACGTTGAGGGGCTGGAGCGTGTCCAGGGAAGGGAGCAGAGCTGGGGAAGGGTCTGGAGCACCAGAAGCAGCTGAGGGAACTGGGGGGAGTTCAGCCTGGAGAAAAGGAGGCTCAGAGGGAACCTTCTGGCTCTCCACAACTCCCTGACAGGAGGGGGCAGCCGGGGGTGGGGGTTGGGTTCTGCTCCCAGGGAAGAAGTGACAGGATGAGAAGAAACAAGCTCAAGTTGCACCAGGGGAGGTTTAGTTTGAATACCAGGAAAAATCTGTTCACTGAAAGGGTTGTCAAGCACTGGAACAGGCTGCCCGGGGAAGTGTTTGAATCACTGTCCCCAGAGGGATTTAAAAGACCTGTAGATGTGGCACTAAGGGACATGGTTTAGTGCTGGGCTTGGCAGTGCTGGGTTAGTGGTTGGACTAGATGATCTTAAATTACTGAATTCCAGCTTAAATTGCTCTATCATTGTATTCTATGATTCTAATCAGTGAAGATGAGCAACATGTTAGGAATGCAAAGCACTTAATAAAATAAAGGCTAGCATCTCTGAAGTACAAAAAACACTAACATTTGATTACCTGGGAAGACACTCCAGGGAAAAATTCGTGACCATTGAAAATAGTTTTCAAATTATATACAGTACGATGTAAGCCTTCAAAACCAGATGCAAACTGTGTAAAATGGATTTTTCAAAAAGAGCATCAAATGGTGAATTTAGGACTAATTTGCAGTGCGGTCTGACTCTCCTTTGCTTGGAGTGTGCTACAGCTGTTTACACCCAAAAAAAAACCAGGTCAAAGCTCTCATCAGCTGGAGCAGGGTTGGCTTTTTGTCTGCTTTCCATTGCTGCAAATTAAGATGCAAGATATTACAAATAATTGCAGACAAGAGGGATAAAGACCGTGAGTTCCATTCCTTTCACATTGCAGAAAAACAAGAGGCTTATAGGAAAGAACAAAAATTGTTTAAAGGTCTGTAGTAAACACTGAACAGAACATTGAAGTCTGATGAGACTGTTTGTACTTTTACTCCATGTGGTCACTTGAGACTGATTTGAGCACTGCAGACAGTAAGACATACAGCTTTACAGCAAGGCTACTGTCTTGCCAGGTAAATCCTTCAAATTGCTGCATGGCTCCTCCTGACTCAACAGCAAGAGGCAGAGATTATGATCAGAGAAGAGAGGTACACAAATAATCACAGTCATTATTCAGAGAATCAGACATTTAGACCTTGAACTGAAGGTCCACCAAACTCACCAGGAGATTTCCCATTGTTTCCAGTGGGTTTTGGATCTGACATTAATCCAGTGACTTTTAGGATGGGATTTCCTCTCTCCAGATAGGCACTTAACCGATGCCTTTTCAGCTTCATCACAGAGCAGCAGATGAAAACCAGCTTTCACACAGCTATGGTGATGACAGAGGGATAGAATGTGTGTCCTGAAATAATTTAAATATTGTCATCTCTCACTTTTATTTATTATAAGAGCATTTTTCCAGAGTCTAATGTGAAAATTTGCAAAATTGAAATGAACAAGAAGAAAGGAAGCTCATCCAGCCATAACCTCTGTAACCCATCATCACTCCTGATGGTCTCTACTGGAAAGCCTCAGTGGATTCAAGCCTCACCCGAGGGTCTTTCTGACTCCTCCTGGGAGGAAAGAAGAGAGAGAAATCTCTCCATCTGATCTTCATGGTCAGAGAGAGCTGCTTCAGATGAGCTTGATAACCTTCATTCTCAGGCAGGAGCAAGACAGAGGGAGCCTACACCAGCCTCTTGATGAAGAATAGTTTTCTCCTTGTTTTGTGCAGGTCCAACCTGCTGTACCCTCCTCTGCTCACTCCACACCTGCTCACCCATTTTCTTCTTGGCATGTTGCAGTACTGCAACGCACATACAGAGCAGGGATGCATTCTTCACCTTCTGACTTGGTCCCACTGGAGGGACCTGGCATTTCCAGGTGATGCTGTCTCAGTCTAATTCATTGGGTGAGGCATTTCAGCTCAGATACATGACAGAATATGACTAATGTGAGGCATAGAGTGAGCAGGCTCTGTCAACAAAACACAAACATTCACAAATACACTCTGATATGTATGTGTGTCTGTGTTTCAGAGAATACCTGCTGTGACTGCATGCTGCTATTTTTTCTACTTACGAGCCCAGAAGAGACGATTATAAGGCAAAAGGAAAAAAAAAAATTAAAACTTTCCACAAGATGACAATATTTCAGTTCTTTAGCAAACACTTCAAAGATGTTTGCCAGTGTTGGTGCTACATATCAGCTCCAGCCTGACCTAACTCCCTGTGAAAGCCAGCAGAATCCCATTCATTCATTTCCATGAAGACAATTTAGGCCCCATGTGTGTGAGTAATCAACATTATCTCTAATCCCGTCATCCAAGGTGCTTACTTGCATGCTCCAAAGGAAGAGTCAAGCAGGTGAAAACAGCGGCAATGTCACATTTTCAATCCAGCTCTAAAAGCAGGAGGCGGTGGGCATGAATTTGCGTGGGGTCAAGCGATAGAAGCAGCGCCTCTGCACCTGCAGGAAGGCATGGCTCAGTGCTGGTGAGGCTGCCAGCAAGCTGAGCACTGCCACCACCACCCCTCACAAGCGTCACACGGGGGGCACAACCAGCACTGCCTCTTTCACTAAGGGTGTGACAGCACTGGCAGCCAAGGGTGACTCAAACAGAGGCCCCAGTTTGGAGATATGCAGGGAGGGATCACCCAAAAAGCACCAAGGAACACCATAGGACAATCAGGAGATGAGTCATAAGGCAAGAAAAGTCTCAAATCCACACACTACTTCATCCCCATGAGTAGTTTAGCCAGGTCAGTACTATGGGCTGACACCAACCTTTGTGCTATGGTGTCTTTGGGACAATGCTTCCCGCTGCAGTTAAAACAGCCCGTCCAGGGAAAGCTTACCAATTTAATCCTGCCTAGGATCCAGCCAGAGCTGTCATTTCCCACCTGTGCTAAATAAGTACTGGTGTATATTCATGAACAGTGGTCTTATTACTAAGAATACACCTAATGTGTATTGCAGTGTAACAGGAGACAAGTTACAACAGACCTATTAAAGGAAATCGCAGAGATCACAGAATTGACACATTCTCTTTAAAGGCAGCCACACTTATTGCACAACTAGAGACAAGTTTGTTATGTTCCTCATCTTTCATGAACACTCATATTTACTAGTTTAAAACGTAAGATAAAAGCCAGACAAGCTTTGGCAAAGGAATAGGGGACAATATCAAATGATAAACTAGGCATATTTATAGGTGTAAACAGATCTAGAAAAGGAAGCATTAGATATAATAAGCACTCAATGACGTGGGGCAAACACTGAGACTTGAAAGCAAGAAATATCCAACAACTTGTAACATCAAAACCAGCAATTGCAGGTCTTAGCAGGCAAATGATATATGAACAACAAATAAGTATGCATAAGAAAGGAGCAACCACATTAAGTACTTTGATCATTGGTACAGAATGAGTGTTTTACAACAACACAAAGCAAACTTGATTGTGTAATTATTCGTAAGTGCTGATTATTTTGAGAGTAAGTATGGTTTCTCTAGCTCATACCAAGAATGCCATGCTGCATTTCAGCTGAAATTATAATTTTGGAAAAGTGAGGCAAGGTATCAGGAAGCATGCAGGAGGAATACCAAATTGTTAGCAGTGAATTAAGGCCACAGGTGTAGGTGACGTAATACATCCAGAATTTAAAAACAATGAAACAAAAACAAAACAAAAAAAAAACCAAGTAAGCAAGCAAAAAAAAAAATTGAAAGCCAAAGAAGCATCCTTGCATGTTTCCACATGAAGGCTGTGTTTAGGAGAAGTGGCTTATGAACACAAAAGTGAATTATATAAGGCAGTTATGTGGTTTTTGTTAAAAAAAAAAAAAGGAGACAAAGAGACATAATAAAAAAGGAACACAGACTGGAGCATGTTAACGTCAGCACTAGAGACAGCCTGGGAAACTATTTTAAGAGATCAAGAGGAAAAATATTTAGAAAAGTATGAGCTGACTAAGAACAGGCAATGTGAATATCTAGAAATGGAGATCAAGTCTCCCCTGTTGGAATTCACCAGGAATGATGCCTCTCAGGTCCAACAGCATTGCACATTTGGAACAGCAGGAAGGTGTGCTGTCATCTCCACAGAAACTCGTACACGCCCTGGACCCCTTTATGGCTTTTTTGTGTCCCGCACGGAACCCTCAATTTCACAGCTCCTGCAGGAAAGAAATCATGCAGTGAGGAGCTTGAATCTGTGGCTAGAAAATCCCTTCTGAATTAAACCCAGAGAGCAAGAGGAATCTGCTTCAGAATGCCTTAATGCTCTTTGATGCACAGCCAAAGATCATTCTTCTCTTCATATTTCCAGCACATTTAGCCGTAGCCTGTTCAGTTCTGCATTTTTCACATAAGTGGCCATTGTCAGTGCAGGAGGAGCTGTGATTATTCCTGTTCAGACTGGGGTAGCATGACTGCAGGAGAAGCATATCTAGTGCACAGAGAAAAAAAGTATATGCTTCATTTGCTGGCCAGCAGACACCCAAGTAGCTGATAGCTAAGAAGGCCACCCCATCCTTCTCAGATGAGGGTGAACCATTAAAATCAATGAAGCTCCATTTATTTCAGCTCTGTCATGCCCAGTTAGGGAGCAGAGGCATGGCAAGGGACTGGCACAAATAGACTGGAGTGGTGAGCGTGCATTAGCTAACACCAGCTGGGGATCTCCTCTGGTGATAAGATCAGGGTAATGCTGCCTGGGACACTTACAAGCTGAGGGCACAAGACAATTTGGAGATCACTCCAAGATGTTATTTTTGATCACTTTCTTCTGCTGAAATAGACAGAAGTCAATATGATAGCACTGGAGCAGATTCCAATGTCCACGGCCAGCAGCTATTAAAAAATTACAAAAAAAAAGAGCGATTCAGAAAAGTTTGACATTTTGTTGAACAGGAGCCTGGCAAGGAGAAATGTGTCTCTGCTCCGTTATGGCAACAGTGAGAAGGAAATGTCACCAAAGTCTAGATACTGCCACACGGTAAATCCCTTCTTCTTCTCACGTGTGGGTGGGTCCTAATCAGTGTCCTGCAGCAATGGTTGCATCAGGGTGGGGAAGGCAGCACAGGAGGAATGGCATGGCTGGAACCAGCCACTTCGGCTAACGAGGGATGCCTCAATGGTGCAGCCTCCTGCAGCACACTGAGCCAGCTGCCTCTGGAGCCCATGCACAGAGAAACCAGACCCGTGGGTCCCTGTGGGCCTTTGCCTTCTCCAGAAGTTGCCATTTTAGGAGGAAATGCGAGATCGCACCCAGGAACTTCCAAACATTCTTTCGAACACCCTCTTAAACTCAATAGATACGGCGCTGCTGCAGAAAACTTTAAGCCAGTCACTACTTTGTAACCCTCTACCCCATGTTCCTCTTATCTCCACTTTCCTCAGATGGTCAGTCCTGACCTTTTCATCACCCCGTCCACCGAGGGCCTTCCTTACATCCCTCAAAATGAATGCACCAAACTCCCAGCAGCTGGGATATGTTTGCGTTTGACAGGAACTCTGCAGCCCACCCGAGACAAGCCAGAATGGTGCACGCTTCTTGGGGGTGAAAAGGATTAGGGAAACAGGCCCTGATGCTGGTGTGAGCCCCCTGTGTACAGAAACGGGGGGGGGGGAGGAGAGATGATGCTCTTGTGGAGAACAAGGACAGGTGGGGTCTGTATACCAGTGCTGCCATCTCAGATGCCTGTGGAGAAGAAACAATAAATACTAGATAAAGTGCTTTAAGGGTTAAGAACTTCAAGGGGATAGCCTGCACAGTCTCAAAGAAGAGATAATAAAGAGCCTGTAACACTAGATCCAGCCTCTATGTAAAGATAATCTACTCGATGGAGGCTTAATCCTAGCAAGGGCTCTATAAAGTCTGGGAAAAAAGGGGGTATAGTGTGAACCCTGAATAGTCTAATTGATCCCAAAAGTAGAGTTCCTTTTTATATGTAAATATCCCATCTCCCTTCAACCTCTTGATCATCCAGGGTCTAATCAAGGAGCTCCTAAAAACACATCTGCTGTCAGGAGGAAAAACCATCCCCTTATTTGAAGCTCTTGTCTCTCACCTAAGGTTTCAAGCTGTGAGTTCTCTCATGTCACTTTAGTCTCAGAAGCTCATGGACATCCTCTGGCACAGGCAATTGGGTCTCAGCACAGACAAGAGGGTCTCTGCCCATCACTCCATGGCCACGGCAGGCACAGTGGCTGAAAAACACAAGAGAAGCCATGAGATTGCTTGAGGAAGTTTGTGACTTTTTGAGCACTTTTTTCTGCCTAAAGAGAGAGAAGTCTGTGGCAGAAGATATTTTAAATGAAGGTGTCATACCCTTTCTTTGGCAGGTCCTGTGTTGCAGGACCAAGAAGAATGACCTGACAAGCAGATAGGCTTCTTGGGTGCTGGAAACCAATAATTCGGTTCACTGCCCTCACAGCTTTGGTGTTCTGGTGAGTGCAAGAGGCACAAAAGTCTGCTGGTAGAGGAGGACAAAACACTGAGCCAATGAGAACTTCCCCTTGGACAATCCTGACCCAAGAAGTGATGAACCATCAGGGTCCCCCTGCCTCCAAACACCACCATCATCACCAGAGAAGCAGCAAGGTCACAGTTAATGGTGGTGGTGCTGCCTCTCCAGCCTGTCCCCTGGTTAAGAAACATGGGCAGATGGGTCACAGGATGTGCAGGCAGCCACAAACAGGCAGCCACAAAGCACCCGGAATTTTCTGCTACAGCTGCCTCTTGGCCTGGAGAGGGGAGGAGATGCCATTCCCTGCCCAACACTAATCTCACAGACGCCGACGGGAATGGGCTAGGGGTTCTCTGGTCCCTCCAAGTAAGCTCCCCTTCTGAGACACTTCTGCCTTGGCCTTGCCGACGGCCACAAAGCCTTGCTCCCCCTGAGAAAAGAGGAGGTGTGAAGACAGTTCTTTGCCACCAGGGTGCCAGGAAGGGCACTTGAAAAGGGATGGAATGAGAAGGGTTCCTCTCCACAGGGGAAGCATTTCAGTGGTTTCCTCTTTTCCTTCTTGCTTCTGCTTGCTTGTCAGCTGGTTTTGCTTTCTACATCATGCTGGAGGAAGGGGTAAGTTGGGGGAAATTAGAGGTTCCGGAGACCTATCTGTAAGCCAGAGTAGGAGCCAGTCCCCTTCTGCACTCACTGTCTGCATAGCAGAAGGCAGCAAAAATCAGCAGAGTTAAACACACCACGGTCTGATCTAAAGCTCACTGAAGATCACTGACATTAATTAGACTTCTGCCTTGCCTCCTTCCAACAGCTAAGATGGCAAAGCAGAGGAAAACTGTCTAGAAAGAGATTGACTTCACCCATTCTGTGAAAATAGATCAGCAAAGCAGCAAAAGCAGCAGATATGATTGACCAAATGGTCTCTGCTTGTTCTGCAGAGGTCTCACAACATATCCCTCTTACTTGCATTCTAGATGTGCGTGTTTTTTCTACAAATTGCATTGTTACTGTATATTTTCTTGTCTGAAAAATTTCCTTCAGTCAGATGAAAATAAAATCGACGCTCTAGCTGATGCTTGGAATGATGTGGCCCCAACACACAAACACACACATCTGTTGTCAGAACTCTTCTGCCTTTCTTTTTCTTTCTTTTAATACAAGTCTGGAATCCACTGAGTGTTCTTCAAGTCTAAGCTCCAAACATTTCAAACAGCACAAAAGGTATGACAAGATGAAAGAAAATGTCCACAAATAGACAGCTAGACAACTAGTTAGCAGCTGTCTGCTTTTCTTCAGGGTTTTTGTGTGTGTGTGTGTTTTGTTGGATTTGGGTTTTTGTTGGTTTTTTTTTTTTTTCCCCCTGCAGGGGAAAAAACCCCCAACTTTATTTTTCCATCTTGAAGGAACGGACTGCAGATTCTTTTGTTCTGGCAAGAATCCAACCCTGTTTAGCACTGGAAGTGGGGGAGGAGGTGAACTCCTTGTGATGCCATGTGTAACCTTGAACCTGAGAAATGTCTAACACCGTATGTGTACAGTTGCAGCAGTTTAAATGGCATTGATAATTTTCAACTTTTGTGTTGTACTGATGGCAACTTAATGAGGTTTTGGTGTTCTATCAAGTCAGGGTATTTTGTGTAGAAAAAGAAACCAAAAAGAGCAGGTTTTGATTAAAAATGTGTATGGGCTTTTGGGACCTGGTTTAAATATTTCAGATCTTGAGCAAGCATGGAGCCTGCAGTTGAAGTTATTTATCTTCTCCCCAGACAAATCTGGCTGGGGGGAGGGGTGGCAGTGCTTAAATGCTTGATTTTAATTACTGTTGTTGTTTGCAAGTATTTTTCTTCTGTCATTTCTCTTCTCCTTCTCCCTCTAAACAGATGATCAGCAGACAACATGGACTCCTGTCTAACTTGCAGATTTAATTTGGAAACCTGAGCATCCAACGCAAATATGAAACACAAGCTGCAGTTGGATTCTCCTCCAAATCTTTGCTGCTCGCTTGGAGAATTCGCTCGCTCCTTTTGTGAGGCTTAGTGTGAGGCTGAAAAACTTTCCCTTCTCACCTCCTTCTGGGTCTCTTTGTGTGTCCACAAATGAATGTGTGTGTGTGTGTGTGTGTGTGTGTGTGCATGCACAGGAGTCAGCATGCCAGACAGCATTCCAGAGCAGAAGGCAATTTCTCCTTCCTCCCTTTATTTGCACGTTTAGCATGGGTTGCATTCCTTCAGTACCTGCTGAAAGAGTGAAGTGATATTGTCAAAAGGCTGGGCTGCAGGAGATGTGTGGAAGAAACCTCCCCTGTCTGGAGAGATCGTACATAGCCAGACACAGCAGAGTTTCCATCCCACTGAAATAAATTTGCATGGCAACACTTAACTCTGCAGCTCTTTCCATTGACAGCTTCCAAGCCATTTTGCTTTTTTTTTTCCTTTCTCACCCAGTCTCTTCCCTGGGCTTTCAGATGTGAGTTCTTCAAGAGAGAGCATTTATTGCTGTGTTTGTACAGCACCTGCTAGATTGATTTTAGTACAATGGTGATCTCAATTAGCATTTTGAGCAGCTTTCGTACAAATAACAGATACATAGGTCAGGTTAACCTCAGATTTGGGTGGCTGACAGAGGTGTTCCAGGTTCAGACTTCTCCAAATGAAACTTGGGGCAGTGCTGGCCAGAGAGGCCACTTTGTTTTGCATCTCACTTGAACACTGGGAGATATTCTCCTAAGCACAGACAAATCTGGATCCTGAGCTAGGCTGCAGGCGGCAGTATGGGTTTACAGCACACACCTCGATCCATCCCAGGTGAGCAGCAGTTGCCATACCTAGCAGGGAGACTACTTGAAATTTGAACAATAGCTTTTCTTGTTTGGCTACAGATCTTGTGTTCGACTGTTTCACCTCCCCTCAGCCAAAAAGCTGTTGGGATTATCACTCCAGTGGCCCTGTACAAATTTAATCAGACTTAACAACTTGTGACATCTCTCTCCAGGAAAAGAGTAATGATCGGGTTTGGGTTACGGTCGTTGCTCACAGGATTGGTCCATGGAGAAAACTCAAAAGGGTGGCAAATTCTTGCTATTAAGTTGAAGGGAACTGCATGGCTATGCCTTGCCACCTCATCCCTTCCTGGAAACACCAACATCTCAAACTCCTTGAACCAATGAGGGTTGCCTGGAATAGAGAAAGGCAGCAAAGCACACGCAACTTTCACCAGGCAGGGGTCCCATCTGTGCTTGTCAAGGTACCTCTGCAAATTTTCACGTGCTTGAAAGGTGCCTGAGGCTGCTGCTCCCGGTTGGAGCCCTCAGGATGTAAACAAGACCCACCAGCAGCAGCTGAAGGCCCATTTTCTGCTGCTTATTGCAGTTCTTGAGCTAGGGTTCGTAGAGACAAGGAGGTCATTGTATTTACAGGGGAACACACGAGCTCAAGGCAAAGGCTGTCATGGAAGCAGGGCTCACAAGCACAGACGGGGCTATAGGTGGGTTCGACACAAAAAAATCAGGCCGAGTCCCTGGCCTTTTCACCAGTGTAAGGAAGTACAGCCTAGTGGGACATTACTCTAGCATCCTTCTAGCGCTGCTTAAGCATAAGTGATTGCGTCAGCCGTGGAGGACTGGGGAATCAGGCCACGAGCTAGCACAAGGTTAAAAGGACTGTGCGAATAAAAACTCTCTTTCAGCACAAAGGACATCACAGTTCAAGGCCAAAAGCTTCTCTCTGTTGTTCTGGAACTAATTTCAAACATGAATCAGAAGTCTAACATGGAGAGGTTACTGTCAATAACCCCTTCCTGAGAGTGCCTTGTTTAATGAGATGTTTAACTGGGTGATATGAGAATGAATTCATAAGCAAGTGAGGGAAAAGGTCCATTGCTTCTTTTTTTCAGCAAGGAAGGAACAAAGGAAAAGAAGGAGACTGAACAGATACCAAAGGAGAAGAATAGAGAAGACGGACAACGAGCGAAAGAGAAATAAATTATGTGAACACACACACAATAACAAGCAATTTACCCAAAATCAGCATCTCACCATGAGGAAGATGACATTGTGCTGCTAATAGTGATGACTGTTGGTGTGCAAGGGTGAAGGATTTAGGATCTCAGCCCTGGGGGAGCTCAGTGTGCAAATGCAAGGCTTGGAGAGTCACTCTGTCCACTGCAGTCCAGCCAGCAGACCTCAGCAGAGAGGACTGGGACCATTGTAATTCACTCTGTGTAGCAGGGTCCTCTGCACTGTTTTTAAGCCTGCAGAGCAGAGCAAAATCTCAGCAATTTCAGGCCACCAAAACATTTCTTCACAGTAGCCCCTTTTTCAATCCTGTCATCATCAACACGTGGTAAACAAGACGGTTCAAAATCTCAGGCCTGGATCTTGTAGAGATGTTTGCTATCTGTTTCCTGTCAAGGCTCCCACTGATACCAAGGAATGAGGAGCTCAAATACCTCTGTGGAGCTGAGCCTTGGAGTGCAAGACAAATAAGTGGGAAGGATAAAGGCACAGACAGAGCTGTTCTGCAGCCTCCAGGCGGCTCTAAATTAGAGGAAGGCACTGGTCCAACTCTGAGCCAGCCCTCTGGAGATGCTTCAGCAGCCCACATCTGTGCTACAGAGCTCCACTGAGGAAGCTCACGGTGAGGTCCCAAGGAAAGACTCAGTGCTCAAGCAAAACACAAGTTGCCGCAGAGTGTCGGGACACGGCGTCTGAAATTTCCCCACTTCTTTTTTTTCCCCCTGCAGGGGCTGTTCACAGAGCCATTACAAAGAAGCCTTCTAGGCATGAAAGGCTGACTGCTTTGTGCATGCACAAGGAAGGAGGAAACAGGACACTTCAGGTATTTATTTTAAAAGCCTATCATGCATTTGGATGGCTGCTAGTGCCAAAACTAATCATGCTAGTGGAAGAGGTACGGAAGCAGAACAGGCAAAGTACGGAGAACAAGTAAAAGGGAAGGAGCTTGGAATGACAAGCAGAAAAGGTAACTCTACAGATCAGAGGGTTTTCAATGCATTGCACATGCTGCAACCTTTTAAACAGCATATTACGGCTCCTGAAACCTTTTAAACAGCATAACATTGTTCAAAGGTTTAAATATATGGCAAGGCATCTCCAGTGTATAACTCTGCTGGAGCCAGATAGTGCATGCTGCCCTCTCAAACTGAGAGGAAGAGAATTAAATTTAAAGAGGAAACAAAATGCTCATTTTAATCACCCATTATCCTTTGAGGATCTTTTTCTGTCCCTTTCATAGAGTAATGCAGAGTAACAGGCAATTGCCATATCCCCAGCTGATAGTTACACTGCCCAGGATCCCAGGATTATAAACTCCCTATTTTCTCTGGCCTCTTTCACAGATGCACCTTCATATACAGTGACAATTGCATCAGTGCCATTACCTTTGGATGGAAAAGCCTGCAAAGTGAAATCATTGGTAGCCAAAGGCAACGTAATCAGCTTTCTCATTACTTACAGAATATATGGGGTTTGTGTGTAGAGAAATTACAGGGGTGGAAAGGGCTGACTAATGAAAGTGCAGGAGAGACATGTACACAAGGCATTTGCCTCAGGATGAGGAAGTGTAGCATTATCTGAATCACGCTGCACTCGGAAATCATCCCTCCCTGCTATTTGGTGTCCTTCAAGAAATGAATCCCACCCACAAGGCATTTAATGGACTATTGCAAGGGGCTTCATTAACTGAGGTTTCAAGACATCTAAAATACTTTGTGCAGGCCCAGGTAAGCGAAGGGATTAAATTATACTTTACTTTGCTAAGCTATCTTTTACCCAAGTATGTTCCCAAGTAAACTGTCTTTTACCCAAGCCATCTTTTTACCCAGGTATAAATTGCAATGGGTGCAAACTGCAAACTGTACTGCTTTGGGAGGAAGGGAAAAAAAAAGAGGTAATCATGACAAATTATACTTTTTCAAGTTATCATCATCTTGCTCTGTCTCTGTCAAATTGTTCCTCAAACACAGCAGTCTACGAAGCCACCTGATTCCTCTGCTTGCCTTTTGCTTTTTTTTTCCCCCTCTCTTTGTACTATTTATACTTCTTGGATAAAATGTGCACTTTTGCATATCTCAGCCATTTCAAGGGCTGAGATGATGAACTGCACTGTTTAGTCCTTTCCATCACAGTGTCACTAGTGGTCATGTCCCTGATTATCTCTAAGGACAATGCATTCGATAATAGATTCAATCCAAATCTGTCTATAATTATGATCAAGGATGATATACTAAGTTATATATGTGAAGGAATGGTTCATTTTTCAAGCCTACATGTTGTTTTCCAAATTCTTTGTAGCTGCAACATAACCTTGGTCTGCAACTTCACCAAACAGTGAATGTGACTTTTCATTAAACTGATTTCACCTCTGTTTAAAAAAAAAAAAAAAGAGCAAAAAAAAAAGAACAAACCATCCTTACACACACACACTTCACACACTTTAACTTTTTTTCCTACTTTCACCATTTCAGGGATGTTGGTTTTCTCCTGGGCTTTAGACAAAACAAATTCAGCTCCCTGTAAAGATCTGGTGTGGGCTTTTGGGTGGTGAAAGGAAAAGAGAAATCTGCTCTGAAAAGAAAAGCCCTGCTCTGTGAGCTCAGCCTGTGCTCGGGACTCCTCCAGTGCATTAGGAAGGCAGGTAGAGCTCTGTTATTGCTTGCTTGGACCTTTAAAATTTCTCCTCTGCTCCTTGCCTCTGCTGGGAGCAATTTCACTGCAATTACTGAAACGAAGCCCCTGAATTCCACTCTGTAGCTATTCACATGACCCTCAGTGTCTTGGACTTGATTTTTCTCCAGTTTTCTCCACAACAGGAAGAGTCGTGAGGAAATTTTCCTCAGTCAGTGGCTTCAGGTTTCTATTAAAAACTTTTGCTACTTGTAACACTTCTCAAAACCTTTAAAAAACAAACCTACCATTGGAATTATTCAATCAAATGGTATTAAAAGCACAGATTATGCTTTAGAAACCACTTACAAAGAAGGTTTTTACAGATCAGTGAGGACGCTAGCGAGGAGGGGCCCCTGATATGAATGGAAACGTTTGTTTCAATCCTCATTTATCTTAAGGCCCGGGTGCTTTCTGGACAGTGAAACATTCTTCTCCTCCCTGCACTTGGAAAAGTGAGGATCAAGTTGCGAGAGAGTGCCCTTGAATGCTCAAGTAAGGAATTTGCTAAGTGGCCTCCTCAGCCAACACAGCTCCCATGTTAGCAGTGGCTTCTTAATTCCCTCTGCCCTCCGCAGCAGGATTGCCCATCCTTCCTTATCACAAGGCATCACTGCCAGCTGAGCCCCCACACTCTTATCCACCCACAAAACCATGACCACTTCTCACGTTAAAATGTTTGCCATTTCTCCACCACCCTGAAGTTTTAACCAAGCCCTGATAAGGATGTGAAAAACCACAGCTTTGTAAAGGTCCCACTGCTCTTAATTTTTCCAGGGCTCCTCAGGGATCTCTGTAACTGAGTGTGTGCATGGGACTGCTCCGGCCTGCTGGGTTCCACACACCCCTGCAATATAAACATTAATTAAACAGAATAACGAGTTACTAATTGTCACTGAGGCCACCAGCCATATTGATCTGGAATCCACTTATATTTAAGGAAGGTGCAAGAAAGCCTTGGAATGTTTTGGTCTTCTTGCAAAGAAGCATTAGATGGGTTAAACCTACTTTTGCCCCTGTAACATATTCACTGCAAAGGTGGGGTCCCACTGAAGCCCTTCCAAAATCAGCGCTGAAGCTCTTTGGCAGAAGCAGAACCCAGTCCTTGGTCAGGCAGTGGCCTCCACAACTACATCAGAAACCAGATTTGCAGCCCTATTCTCCCACCCAACTTCTGTTGATGGTCGTGGAATTTTGGCCAGAGAAGAGATCACAGTGTTTGTCCTGCAACTTGCACAGCTAGCTTGGAGCTTTTCTTCTTCCTGCCATCCAAAGCTTCTTGGGATTAGTCAGGACTGATATTGATGTATGAACATCTTAAAAGGACTGTACATAGCTTCCAGGCTGAAGACTAAACATTGCTGCGTAAAACAGAATTTGGCAGTGATTGTATAGGATGAACCTAATCGGAGCAGACAGATTACAATACATGGTAAAGGCATGGAGTTGAAAAGAAAAAAGGACTTGCTCTGCAGTATTGCATAATACATTCTGGAGAAACTAGAAAACCTTTCAGAGCAGCTGGGACAGAGGGAAATGAACCATTTGTTCCCAAGTGAAATAAACAAAAGAAGGAAATGCTCCAAACTGTCTCCAAACTAGGAAAGGAATGGTGGTGAGAAAAGTGACCAGAGCCTGAACCAAGCTTTTCACATTGTCCAGTTCCTGACAGTAGCTGTGTTCCAAGTGCACATGTCACCTCATCCCCTGGTCAGTCCTGGTGAGCCACAGACCTCTCTGCAAGGCATTGCAGCCTTTGGCAGACATCACTGGAGGCCTGCAGTGTAGCACCAGGCAATACAGCTGCTGTGTTTCTGAGCCCTGGTATACCATCTGATAAAGGAAAAAAATCAAAGCAATCCCTTGTTACTCCAAATCACGTGCACTGCTCTGGACGTGACCAAGAAAATGTTCCAGACACCTGAGATGAGTTTCACAGAGAAAGGTGATTTTCAGTAGAAAAAATACATGCAACAAAGTTCAGACAGAGTGGAAAGAACCACAATTCAGAAGAAGGACAGAACTCTGTATGGCATTGATTGTGAAACATTCAACACAGTCAGTCATCTCTTCCTTGCTGGTGTTTTTTTGTCACTAAAACTTCACTGTTGGATTTTTTTTTTTTTTGTAGATGACAACCAACTCCCTCAAGAAAGAGAGCACAAAACTGACTCCTGGTACCTGCTTCACAAGAGTGTGAGTTCTTCACATCACCCTTCTCCTTTTAAGACTTAAAGTTAGGGACCATTCTGAGATTTTGATTCATGTAAGAAAACTGCAAACTTGAACTTGAGTACCTGAAAAGAAGCCAAGCAACTATTTTGTCCAGACTTGTTGCCTTTACAGTGCATCTCTCAGGATTTTATATTTGTGACTTAATGCCTGCACTCCTTGCCCTTTTAAAACAGAACCAAAACAAGGTCCTTGTTTAAGTAATAGGACTGCGAGTCAGTCTGCAACCCTAATCATGTTGCCTTTCTGTGGAAACCTTATTGAAAACTTGGGAGATAAACTGTCCATCCTTTTAAACAGCCTTGTATTCACAGATAGTGAACTGAGGCAGGTGGACAATTGCTGCAATTGATCCACGCTTCCTGGCTCTCATCTATTCGGTCCCCTTCTCAGCGCAGGCTGGAAAAGCTCAGTTCTCAAGGTGAGCAGCCCAGCCGCCGGGCATGCCCCGAGGGACACGTCTGGAGCACTTGTGGGTGACTGCACGCAGTAGCACCACCTAATCTCTCTTGGAAATGGACACAACTCAATCAGACCTCTCTCACGCACACTTCTGGTCAGGAGGCTGCTCCAGAACCTCCTTCAAGTACTTAAGCATCTTCACCTAATTTCCAGAGGAAAAAGAAAATCTCCACAGTGAGCGCGTAACAATTTCTTTCTGTCGCTGCTCTGTTCTTTACTAAAAATTCGTCTCCCCTAACTATTCCCCTCACCCTACTATACTTACAATTTAACAGTCATGTTCCCCCTTTTCTGTCAACCTGCTAGGATGAGTAGATTTTAAGTTCTTAAGTTTCTGGGTTTAAAATAAACTGCACGTCCCCTGTTGTACACGTGTGTGTATAGCTGTGTTCTCGCTACTTACTGGTTCTGCAAGACTAAACTGCTGGGAATATATCTTCTCATGAGTCCTGAAGCACACATGAGGACTCTCTTTAGCCCACGGTTGTTCTGCAACAGTTTGCTGAACTGGGAATTGCACTTCACGTGTTCCTGTGCCAAGGCGAAGGAAGAAGGTAAACATGTTTCAGTGGCTGGGAAAATTAGACCCCTCTTGACCTTTCTTTTTCACTCTGATCGCAAGGACTGTTCTGCTTGCCTAAATTCCCATATTTTTCCTTCTTTCACAAGGAAATAGTGTAGTTCAGGCGGTTGAGAGAGGCATTTGGAGGAGGAACAATCAGAAGAGGGTTTCATGTTGCAGCGGCTTCCTGAGTGAGAGAAGACAGGCATGGGAAATAATAACTCTGCTCCAATGTCAGGGCTGAGGAGATTTCTATTTCCAATTTAAATGTAATTTTAAGAGCTCTTTGTAGCAGCAAGGGTTCACTTCAAGAACCTGGAGGCTTAGTACACAAATTGTGTAGCCCACAGAAAGGTTCCCATCAATTTCAGGGTGACGTGCCTTATGAATGTATGCTCTTATGCAGCAATCAGGAATGAGGGAGCACTTTAAAAATGCTGGTGCTGTGCAATATTTATGGGGTTTTTCTTCCCTCATCATTCAGTTCTTGCACTCTTCAGGCAATTCCAAGAGCTGCTCATCTGCACATTGTGATGCTTGGTTTCCTTCAAGGAGGCCAAAAGAGAGACTTGTAGGGAGATCTCAAGAACATGGTGAGAAAGTAAAATCTGTATTGCTGGGGTTTGACAGTCTTAGGTTGATTCAAAATAAATAAAGGAAAAGTTAATGGTTGAATACTAAACATATAAATACTGAAATAACAGACTAACCAGAAATGCAATGCACTGTGACTTGACATTTTGTAATTCCTGAAGCCTTCAAAAGGTAAATATGTGCTCATCATACTTCCCCACACAATGTTTAGAAATCCTCACTGGTGTTTTTCACAGTGATTAATTATGTTGAATTATCAGATGGACTAAAAAGGAAAGGATTTTTATTCTGGAAGGACAACTCACTGGCCAAAAAGAAGGAGAAGATTAAACACTGTGCAGGCTTTTCAACTTTGAATATCAACAAAGTTCTTCTAAATAAATTCAGCAGTAGAAAAGAAAGACAGACAGTTCTGAGAAAATGCTCACTCCAACGTGTGCTTGAAAGGTATCCGGTCTGGAAAGTGGAGAACTCTCCAAACCTAGAGGGGGCAAATTTGCAACTCAAGTCATGTCCTAGTTTTGCCCATATACAGCAGCATTCACTTGATTTCCATAAAATATCAAGTACCTGAAGCAACAGCCACAGCACACACTTCCAAATTGCTTCAAGCAGGATTCCTGAAATCTAGTAGATATGAACTCTAAAAGTAGATATGGCATTCCTCCACTGTATCAATGCTCTGGGTAATACAGCCCTGCAACCAGCAAATATTAAGAAAATATGTACAAATAGGAAATGCCATCTTTGTTTTCACTCTTGGCAATGGAGCAGCAAAGCCCAGATATGTGGAAGCAGAGTGTGAGGCTGTGTCTCAATGTCTCTCCAGCTGTATGAAAAGCCTGGTTTGCTCAAAGAGCCACCCAAGGGGATAACTCACTTTTCCTTCAAACATTTTTCTGTGTTTTCATTACTAAAGGGGAAGTGCTGCAGGACTTATTTAGGGAGTGATAGTGGATGACAGATTAAATATGAGCTCACAGTGAGAGACTGTAGCACAAAGAGGCAAATACCATACCGGGATGTGGAGCAGAATTACTTGCAAGACTACAGAGGTAATAATTCCTCCATACATAGCCCTGGCGAGGCCCCTCTTGGAAAACTGTGATCAGTTTTGGGCAACTCAATATAAAAAGGAAGTCAATAAAATAGAGTGGCTACAATGAACAGTGATAAAGATAAGAGGGTTGGAAGGTATGATGTATGAGCAAAAGGCAAGGGAACCCAACTTACTAAACACAGCTGAAAGTTGGAGGAAAGGAAAGGGCAAGGGGAGTAAGGACATGACAGTGCCAAAGTATTCATAGGTGGGTGGAAAACTTGACTGTGCCTGTAGATGTATTTCAGAGATAGTGACCAAAAAAATGTCATTTTTCAGGGAAAATTTCAAAAAAAGTTTTGACAATTCCCTTGCTCCTCCTCATAGACATATTTTGGTTGTGGGAGGGAACAAAGTAATTTATTGAGGGGAAAGAAATAGGAAGATTTTGGAAAGAAAATAGATCTTCTCTCATAGAAAAAAAAGAAAACAAACCAGAGTGCACATCTCCATGTACACACACACACACACACATTCTCACACATTTGCATCTTTTGTCCCCAAGAAAAAAAACACTAATGGAGCATTACCAGCCAGCTCTAATCGAAGGCTAATTCAAACCTCGTTCTACTCTTAAAGATTAGATTTTCCTGGGTAACTTTATCACAGTCTCATGAGCCCACCACTCATGTAACCGCTCTCAGCAGCCTGATGTCCATCATCACAAAAGGGCAGCACTGTGCTTGCAAAGGCTTCCTTCTGGATGGCTTGGATGATCTCCATCTGGACTGGTGGTCAGGGAAGAGCAGCTGGCACTGCTCTGAAATAAGGAGAGCTCTTAGGTTTCAAACTGCTGAAGCCCAGAGCTGCTTGGGTATCTCCAAGCACTCAGGCTAATGTAATTAACAACAAGGTGGCTGAGCCAGGCTGGGGGTGGAGGTGGCAACTGGAGCTGGAGTAGAGGAAAACTGTCAAACTCAGCACTGTGTAGTTCAGACAAAGCTGTTTTGGAGCTGGGGAGTACAGAAAAATATTCTTTTGCACTGTTCATTCCCGCTCATAGCCTTGCAGTAGCTCAGCTGCACACCTGCAATTAATACATGGAACTGTCTTCTGGAGACAGTCTGTTTTATGATGTTGTTTGCATAATCCTTCCACCAGCCTGCCTGTTTCCTGGCAGTTTGTGACTTTCCTTCAACGTCCTAAAAAACTTTTCTGGGAAAAAAAAAAAAAAAGGACACTAGAACCAAATGAATTGTTTAAGCAATTTCTCCCTTTCTCTCTCCCTCCCTTACTTTTTTCCAGGACAACTAAAGGAGCTGGAGCCTCTCACTTTGATTCAACAAAATCTTTCTCCTTCCAACTATTCTTCTTTAGACTTGCAGTGTGTTCTGCTTATAAATCTTCCACAAAAACTGGTGTTTGTTTTTCAAACCTTCAACTCCAAACACGACTCAGCTTTCAAATTTGTTAGATTGCATTTATTTTCACTGTGTATCCTTATGAGCTATGCTGGCCATCTTTCCAGTTCTTCTCCACTCTTTGTTGCTCAGGAAAGCATCTTTTTTTGTAGTTGTTAAACAGGCCCTCACCTCTAAAAGAAATATCTTCTCACTCACTTTTTTTCCTTCTATCTTGCCTGACCCCTCACAGCAGAAGTTGGGTTCAAACCTGGTTGTTTCTTTTCTTTGTTTTAAGAGAGGGAAAGGCGGCAAAGGACAGGCACTGTCATCTCTTTTAAATTAACTGTTTGGTGCTGGCCAGGTCAATAGGATGCATTCACTGTACACTGGTGAGCTGTGATTAACCAGGAGCCTGACACAGACGAGCTGGGCAAGCACTGGGGTCCCTGGAGCAAAATCTCCTGCTGTTCCAGCCCTCTGAGCCATGTGCCAACATCCCAGCATCAGCTGTCACCCACAGCCAGAGCCCTGCCTTCCACAGGGGCTGCTCAGCACTTTAGGGACTGTAGGCACCTCACCACTGCTGAGAGAAATTGAGCAATGCCTTCACAGCAGGACGAGTCCCGGAGTGTTCCTTGTGAAATTACATGCTTTTAAACTGAAAAAAATATATAATTTAGAGGTCAATGCTTTTTTTTTTTCCTCTCTCTCTCTCTCTCTCTCTCTCTCCCCTTCCTGAAATAGTTAGTGTTGCTTTTATTTACCCTAAAGGAGCAAGGGTGGAAGAAAATGTTGCCACCCATAAGTATTTGGGGAGGAAAGTACAGCAGATTCAGTTGCAGGATGGAAGCTCTCTTTAGGATACCTGTTGTCTCCATGGGGATTCTTACTTGTCTTTGCAGTGCTCTCTGATGGAAAGAGGAGCTGCCAATCCTGACTGAAAAGGAAACATCCAAAACAGAGCTCTTGTCTGCAGCCACATTGGTTGGGAATCGCTGAAACACTTCCCTTTGCACACACACGGAAAATTCACATTAGGGCTCTTGCCAATGCTGAGATGTTCTAGGCCTGTAAAAAGCTGTGTCCCAGAGACATTGGAGTCTCCCTCTTGGACTTTGAACCCAGTTGTCATTTCTTACATTGTACTCTACCAAAACTCACTATTCTAACTCAGACACCTATTTCTAATGTGTAAGGCATCTAGCAAATCACATCTGGTTTGGGTCCATATTTGCTTGCTGCTGAATGAAGCTTTACTTGCATCAAGATGTGATGACTCATCCACTGCAATTCCTCAAAGGCTGAATTTGGTTAAAAAAGAAAGCTAGAGAGAGGTGCAAGTCTAAGAATTCAACCGAGAATCTCCACCTCAGCTAATGCTGGATGCAAATCATATCAAAATCCACAATAAATAATTTCGATATTGTCAAGCAATGTATGAACCACCCGATAAAGGAGCATTTCCCTTTTTGTAACCCCTCGTAGTAGTCAACTACTTACATTACTAAGAGAGCTTCTCACTTCAAAAAACTTCCATATTGATATGTTCTCAAGAGAACAAACAACAAAAAAAAATTAAATCCTGCAGTACTGTCAACACCGAGTCTGACAATGCAGATGTCAAGACAGTAACTCGCATTCCCCCCATTAGTGTGGTTGCAAAGTTTAAACTCCTGCACTGAGACTTTGTTAAATTTCTCGGTTTGGTTTGCATATTTAGTTCAGGCACACACTGCAGGTGGAGGCTCAGAAGGTGGAGGCTCAGAACTGCCATTCCATGATTGCCTGGAAGCCCAGCACCAGTGCTGAGACTGTGTTCAGGAGCCTGTCACACAGACTAATTCCAACATCCTCTCAGTCCTCTGACACCCAGAACTACAACCTGGTTGAAAACACCCTGAGTCAGACGTTCTGAGAATCCCATTCACACACAAAAAAATACTCTCATGGCTCCTTCCAGCCAGTGGGAGGCATAAAAAAGACCTCTCTCCAGCAACCACGGTAATCACCTCGACAGAAACATGTGCAGCGGGCACGGAACATTTTGAAGGCACAAGCCCATTAGCATTCTGGTCAGGACTGAGTTTATTAGGCATCTCTCCAGCCCGGGTAGCACTGTGGAGGCTGTGTGCCTCGGGGGATGTCAGCATAATGAGGTGCCCTGGCAGTGCAGGGGATGTGCACCTGCTGCTTGGGGCCACGTGATGGGCAGATGCAGCAGCAGCAGGGCCGGAGCTGCCCGTTTCCTCCAGCAGAGGCAACACCCATCGTGTGGACCAGGGGTGGACAGTCTGCTTTAGCCCACCTGTGGGCATGGGTAATGAAAAGACATTTCTTTCCCCTTTCTCCTTTGGCACCCAGTTGCAAGGGAATGGCCCGGACACAAGTTTGAGCTCGCAGATCACAGGATCCTGGAATGGCTTGGGCTGGAAGGGACCTTAAAGATCACCCAGTTCCAACCCCGCTGCCGTGGGCAGGGATGCCACTCGTTTGGCCAGGCTGCTCAAAGCCCTGTCCAGCCTGGCCTTGGACACTTCCAAGATGTGGAACATTCACAGCCCCTGTGGGCAGCCTGTGCCAGGGCCTCACCACTGTCACAGGGAAGAATGTCCTCCTAACATCTAACCTAAAACTGCCTTTTTCACTTTAAAACCACTGCCCCTTGTCTGTCACTATCTGTTCAGACAAAAAAGCCATTCCCCTCTTTTTTCTAAGCCCCCTTCAGGCGCTGGAAGGCCACAAGGAGGTCTCCCCAGAACCTTCACTTCTCCAGGTTGAACAACCCCAGCTCTCTCAGTCCATTTTCACAGGAGACGAGCTCCAGCTCTCTGAGCATCTTGTGGGCCCCTGAGGACCTGCTCCCACAGATCCATGTATTTCTTGTGCTCAGGACCCCAGACTTGGACAGGCAAGGGATGCAAGGGATGCCCAAAAACCTTCACAAGGGGCACAACCATTCTAAGACAGGGTTACCAGCCATCAGCTGAGTGAAGCCTGGCACCACTTCTAATTTTATCTTGAGAAGTTCCCAGTGGACTGGCTGAGGGGAGCTAAAGAAGGAAAGGAAGTGTCAGCTGTAGCCACAATAAAGCAAAAGCATTTGTTCCAGGAATACCTCCGTAAAGACCACAACAGCAAATGATGGATGTTCCAGGAAAAAAGTTCACGGTGTCCGGGAACTATTTATACACTTCCATACAAAATAAAATCTGGTGAGGCCCTGGCACAGGTTGCCCAGAGAAGCTGTGAATGCCCCAACCCTGGAAGTGTCCAAGGCCAGGTTGGACAGAGCTTTGAGCAGAAACTCTGTGAGAAAGGAGCAAAGACAACTCAGGTACTCCCCACTCTAATGCAATGATCTAAACCCAAGACCGTTCATATTCCCCCTATAGATCCTGATAAAACATTGAGTTATTTGTAGTTCATATAAGCTCATTAATTTATTTGGGGAGGTCTTCATTGCCATTAGTTTTTCTATGTGTTCTTACTCAAGCTCCAGGTTGATTTATTTTTTTTCTTTTTTTTTGGGGGGGGGGGGGGGTTGTATTAGCACAAATTTGAGGGAAACAAGTAGGTGGGGAGCATAATGCTTCCAATTGAACCGCACTGGTGAGCACAGACTACAGTAGTTTAGAGATTAAAAATAGGATCATTTGGATGTGTGGATTTGAATATGATTTATGGATCACTTCCAGAGACATTATTGTTGCTTATCATTCAGATGGCTGTGAAAGTGAAGACTATGTGGGAAATCATGCAAGAGATACATTGCCTGCAGAATGGGGAAAAACATTAAATCTTAAAGTTGCTGATGCAGCAATTAATATTGCAACCTTCACTGCCTACAATGCAAGGAAGAAAAGGGTAAGATAGCCTGGGTGTCTGCTTCCCATAAATAACTGATCTCAAGACTCAAAGGCAGAGACAGGCCCAAACGTTGCACACTGAAGCCCCTTTCCCACTCGCCTTGGAGGAAATGTTTAAAATATTAGCCACTGGCGAACCAGGAATTTGCACTGAGGCCTCTTGGGCTGCACCAGGTGCACCTACAGGTCTGAAAGAGTCCAAAATATCAGGGCAACCACATCTTCAGCAGGGATGGGTGGGAGGTGAGGAGGTGTGCTCTAGGTCACTTGGTGTCTAAAGATCTCAGCTGGAGAAGCAAATACAGAGAATCACAACTTTCCACATCTGAAATTCAGAGGCAGCTCCTTAGACACCTAAGTGACATTTTTTTTAGTGATTTGTTTTTTTTTTTCTCTCTTGTTGGCTTGGCCCAGAGCAGACTGCAAGTGCCAAACAGAAGGAAGCACTGGCACAGAGCTCAAATACCTGGTTCTCCTTACTTTGTTTAAAACAGTGGGCTGACTCCACCAGTTTGGCAAAGCTCACCCTGATTTACAACGGCACAAGTGAGACTGGGATCATGCTGTTCGTGTTTTCTGTCCATCACTGTGAGGACAAAAAAAACCCCCTGTATATCTGAGCAAGCTGCCTGAAATGGGACCTTTAATTTGGCATACCCTTTCTGACAGAAAATAATGAAAGATGCAGCAAAGCACATTTATTCCTCAAAGCAGCTGATGTGTCAGCTCCACACAGAGACAAGTAGCTTTAAATATATGTACAAATAATTGTCAGAACCAAATCTCAGCAGCAGCACCCCAATACCCTTGCCTTCTTCATGGGTGCTGTTTTGATGAGGACATTATGTCTCCTTAGCCAACAGCCTTGGTTACTCCTAAAAGCATTTCTTTTTCACATATGAAACCATAAAGTTCAAACGAGACTTTTTGGACCTCACACATTTGTTATTTGCTAGTTGGTTGATAAAAGTCATTATCAGTGGTCTCTGACAAGTGGAGTGAAAATTTGAACTCTTTGATGTGCGGAGAAAAATTGTGCGTGTTCGTCAAGAAACTTTATTTCTTTAGAGAACTGTCCCAATGACTGCAAAGCTAATAAGTCATTTCCAAAACTGAAAAAGTGGAGGCCCCTGAGAGAGGGAAACAGGCTTTGCTCAAGAACATCAACCACAGCTGCCTCATAACCAGCTGTGAAGGTCAGAAATTACTTAAGGAGTGCACGTTTGCAAACTTTTAATTAAAGGGGCTGAAGGCCAGTGCTAAGAAGGCAATCTAAGAATGAAATATAATAATAAGCCTAATTCAGCCTCACTGTAGATTTCCTCTGGTGTGACATACTGGGGAGGCTGGAGGCTGCATGATGAGAGTGACAGGGTGAATTGTATTATAACCAGAGTTGTGGTCATATTATCAATAGTGTGGATATCAGTACTGACCCAAATGTTGTCTTCTGAGCTTCCTCTTCCAGCAAGATCAGGTTTAGCAACACTTTTTCAGTGTGATGAAGCTCAGGGTAGTCACCTCCTTGCCCAGAGAAGAGGAGAAATGCAGTCAACTTGATGCCACCCAAAACAAAAAAAAATCTGCCTTTCTCAACAGAATACCCAAGAGTTTTATTTGAATTAGGGCTGAAACGCTTGGCCAACAGATAGCAAAGGGCTGTACGCCCAGCACAGAGGACACGAGACCTCCAGGAAGACTTCCCCCTCTCCCCCCCAAAAAAAAGTAAAAAAAAAGAAGATAAAAAAAAATACAGTACGGAAAGCCCTAGTTAGTTCAATTAATTATCCACTGGCCATTTACTTAAGGGACTCATTACAAATATATCCTCATCACAATGACAGGAAATCTATCTGAAAAGTCTGCAAAAAGGCTATTAATGAAGAGAGTTTCTAATGCCTACAAGCTGAAATACCTTTTCACTCCTTTCGCCAGTAGTTCCTGTGGGTCATTTCTGGGGTCAGCAGTGGTGTGCAGAGTAAAGACTCCGCCAGTGCTGGAGAAGGAAAAGAAAAAAAAAAGAAGAAAAAAAAGTACTTCAGTATTGTCAATCTTTTATCCTTGAACGATACACTAGAGGCTGACATTTAATACCCTAAGGATATAGATGTTTGAAAGCTGGTTATTGTAACAAAGGAAACCATCCAAACTCTGCAAGACCAAATGGATCAGATAAAGCTGACACTGAGATAAATCTGTTTTACATCCATTCTTGCAAAAGTTTTGTTAATCTATGTAGTTATAGCTTTCCTGGAGCGAATGGAGAGGGGGGAAAAAAAGAACCCTACAGTGCCACAAGTCAACACGTTGCCCCTATTTGTCATCTCCAAAGTGTAACGTGATGGTCAGAGAACATTTTTCTCCCAGATCTTGGGTGGACTCTATTAAAATGAGAAAGATAAAGAAAAAATTGAGAAAAAGCACAGAGAGTGAGAGAGGGTATGAGGACAAACATGCATCATGCTCTTTCTGGTTGAACTTCCATGTTAACATAGATTCTGTTTGTTTGTTTAACACATGAATTCGGATCTTTCCTAGACACAGACTCATCTTCCAACCAGTCAGAAACTTTAACACCTACTCTTCATTATCCAGTATTTATACCGCCAGATTGGACTTTCATATGGAAGCCTGGAGCAATGCTGGTACAGATGGCAAGATGACTCTCAAGAGATTGATGACTCTGAAGAAATACACAGTATTAAGTCAGAAGGTGCAAATGTTAACATTCCAGTGCAGAAAAGAAATATTCCTTGCATACACTTCCCAGGTTTGTTTTCTCATGCATTACAAAGAGAAAGAAAAAGCCCTCGACACACCTCGTAGCTGGCAAACGAATGATAAATTTACTTTAGTTTCTTTTGTATGTCAACTGTTCATGCCTCAGGTACTTAACCTTTACTTTAAAAACATGGTTCAGATCCTAGCCTTGAAGGTGGGTGGGAAGGGGGGGATGGTATTCCTGTAAATGTTTCATTTAACAAAGGCAGTACTATAAGAAGGTTCAGTGGTGAGACTCTGAATGGTATTTATTGTTTCAGATTTCAGGGCTTCCATACATCTGCTGCCTGTCAAAGGCAGATACCACATTCATAAAACAAGTGCCCTGTCTGAAAAAAAAAAAAAAAAATTTGAAAAAAGGACTCTCTTCTCTGTGGCTCAGCCTCCAGGATTATGTGAGATGGGAAGCTGCAGGAAGTGAAAGTTCTAATTTGCTGTAAAGATGATCAAGAAAATCAAAAAAGAAAGGAAATTTTGCTCTCTTTTTTTTCATGTTTGTGGGCCCAGATGCAGCAAAGCATTTTAAGAACTACCTCTACTCAGAAAAGCTCTTAAACATGTTCTTATGTGTCTTCAAGCTCAGCAAAGTGTCTAAGAACATACTTAGCTGAAGCAGAGACCTGAAGAAGAACCATTTATATTTACACTAACTAAGCAGCTATTTTTCCAGGCCCATTACATGATTTCTGACTTTATTAGGTCTGGAATGTATATTTCACCCATGGTGAGAAACATGCTCATTCGTTTCTTATGATATCATAGTCTTCTCCATGGTAATCTGGTGCTATGTGAGGAAAAACAATAGAAGAGAAAACTTTTCATGCCGAGATGAAGACGGATAAGGAATTATGTTCAGCCGGGTGGGAGAATATATAAGAGGAACAAAACCACAGAGCCCCTGATTCTGAGGATCTGATTTATTTAGTATCTGGCATTGGCCATAAAGTGTGGGCAATGAAAAGAGGAGCTGACCTCAATGCCTCCTTAGCAGCAATCAGAAATTCATTTCAGTGTGTGAGCATTTAATTAGCTTCACCGAGTTTACAAGACCTTCAGTCATTTTAAGATACTCGAGGCAACTACGCCACACATAAGATTACCCTGAATCTGGAATGCCAGCCACTTAGGAAGAATGTCTGGAGAGTTTTAATTGAAGGGGACTCCTTTGTTTTTATATCCATTTGATGTGCCATTACCATTTCCTCCACCACTAATTTACACCGAGGGACTCAACTCTTCCAAACAATTGTTTTAATCAGTAAATCACAGAAAACCTTCAAGAAAGTTTAAGGTTGTTCTGTGTCTATGAAAAGTCAAATGGCACCATTAAATTTTTAGAGCTAATCTAATCATTACACAGCGCAGCCACTGCACCACTTCAGGCATCTGGGGAGAGTCATCACCTTCCCCTTTTTTACAGAAGACCTGAAATATATCCGCTGCATGCATTTATTGCATGCATACAATAAATATATATGGAGTGGGATTAACTAACAGGAGGCAATTACTAATTTTATTATGGCTTCATGAGGTCTGTATATCAAGCTCCTCTCCCTGGCAAGGATGAGGAATTGCTAAATACAGCTAATTTCTGGGCTGATCTTATTTATATACCGGGCGCTAATCCCCTTCACATATCTCATGTGCTTCTTTCTTCTCAGAGATACTGTCCCTCAGTGACCTCCTCCCAGCATTTCATTAAATGCCTTCAGCCTCAGTAAATTACAGCACTTTAAAAACATTGAGTTTAGCATATAAAAAGAGAGAGAGAGAGAGTGAGTTTCTGTACGCTGCCATGGGATAAGGTGCAGTGAAAATCCCATACAAGCTGAACTGTACTTCCTAATCAAATGGGTGTAACAGATGGCTGCTAGAGCAAGCCATCACAATGGAAATATCTGCAGTTCTCATGGTAACGGAATCTGCCAGGTCTGAGGGATTTGCTGTTTTCCAGGACATCTGAGCTGCAATCTCTTTCGAGCTGTCTAGCAGTCTCAGTCTCGCTCTCTCTCACTCTCTCAGCATGATGGAGATAGAGTTGAAAGGTGGAGCCTGATTTTGCATTCCAGCTGTGATTAAAGACGCGCACACACAAGCGCGCGCGCGCACGCAGGATCAACAGCACTGCATATTCATCATGCTATCTAGAACCTCATTAACCACTCAGACAGAACAGAGAGAAAATCTTAATATTCCTCCTTCTTCAGGGAGGGAAAGAAAGAAAGAAGTGTGATGGAGGAGAGGGGGGAGAGAGGAAGATAGCGTGTACGTGGGGAATTAAGATTCATGAGACGTACCTTTTAATAAAGATATGGAGCACTGTTAAAACTAGCAGTTGTCTCCATTTCATGGCAGTATGTCAAGATGACTTAACATAGCAGAGTGAAACATCTGGCCTGAAAAAAAAAAAAAAGAATTATTATTATGTCGAATTTCCAAAACATAACATAGAATCTATGGAAGAAGGAGAAGGAGAAGAGAAAAATAGAGCAACTGTGTACCATAATACTGAGTAAAAGCATGTGACAGACCTCCTGGTACTGTGTAATTAGAAAGGTGATCCTTCTCATAAGGTGTAGGATAGCATAAAGACAATGAGCTTTAATTATAAATCTAAAGAATTGGGTTTAAACACACAGGGCTCTCCTAAAAGGTTCTTATATTTCTGCATGCAATTCAGAATCATCAGCAGGAAGAAAATAATCATTCATGAGACTTTTATTAAAGTCTTTTCCTCCAAATCCCTATCAATTTAAAGAAATAAGAAGAAGCATACTGCCTTCTTTGCTAGACTACCTGCTAGAAAGCACACAGAGGGTTGATTCACAGCTGCCTATTCTCTTGGGTATTTGAGCCTGAAGATCAGACAACATGTAAGAATTCAGCCGTGGCTCAAAATGGAAACAAAGAGGACCATTCTTAAAGCAATGTGAAATGAAAAACTACAGGGCTGTAGACTGTAGACCTTAGCATGCTGATCCACCACATTGTCCTTGAGGGCACTAAAGTTAAATACATGTGACAGCCAAAGAGAAGGGAAAAATGCTTTCCAGAATAAAATGACCTGATCTCCTTTTTTTTTCATGATGTAGAATAAGCCAGGAAAAGCAAGCTCCTCAAGTACCACTCAAGAACTGGGTATTCTGAGATGGTATTTTCCACCTAATTGTGCATCACTGAAGAACATTTTTATGTGATCTTTTCTTGAAGCCTCAAATGCTTTTACCACGACTCCACTCCTCTGTAGTAATGACTTATGGATAACAAATGTAATTCTTATGCTGGGTTGGTTAGTTTCAAACAGATATATGGAGTTCACTTGCAACAGCACTGCCTTAACACCTCCAGGGCCCTCCAAACCTGTCAGCTGGTTAGAAATTACTGCTGGGGCCAAGCAAAAATGGTTGCAACAACATAGAAAAACAGTGATAATTGTCTGCAGTCAGCAACAAAACACTTGGCAATATGAGGGGTAAAGAAGTCACCCCTGCCCACAGCAAGCAATGACCTGACCCACAAGCAGCTCCCCACAGCTGCAGTGGAGCTTCTCAAGCTGCAAGGTGCAGGGCTGCTCAGTGTGAGCCAGCAGTGCTCAAACCCACATCTACCTTCTGCCACTTTCATGCAAACTAAATAGCACAATTACTCCTTCACCTGACTGGGAGAGGCAGCCACCTCTGGAGTGAACTTGGGCTGACTCTCAGAAGAATGGCACATTCACCTGAGTGAGCAGAAGATTTCAGTTCCTTTCTTGAAGCACAGCAGCCACTCAGGACAGGAAAAGTGGCCCATCATTTTATCTTTCACCAGAGAGCAGTGCCGGGTGGGATGAGGGGGTAATAAAAGAACACGCAGAGGTAGCTCTGTTCATCACCCCATGGTCTGTGGTTCCATGTGTCTGTGTTTTTTCCCCATAAAGTCAGCTGGGCTTGTCAATGCCATGGGCCTGCACACCATTTTCAATGTTGCATCCAGCACCCTGCAGACATGCATTCTACAAACACAACCCTCAATGCAGTTGGTTAAAAATTACTTTTACTCAGCTTGGGATGTATTCAGGGTAAACACTCATCCTTGCAGCAACCATCCCAGCCTTAGCAATGACACAAGAAGCCAAGAAAATCTGTTATACATTTTTACTTGATAAAGCAAGTGTTCAACATTGCACTGCACAGCCGTCGCTGCACTGCTAATATTTATTAAGAGATCAGAGTGTTCCTCGCTGAGCAGTTTGTGGAAAGTTCTCGCTCAGACTCGATCCATGTGCTGTGCACTGTGATCAGTGGGGCTCCAAGCCTTGGAGCTGCACAAATGGAATTTAGCCATTCCTGAGGTCTCTTTGCTGTTCCTCAAACAGCTGATCTTAGCACACACACAAGAAACACGAGCCCACCTGCAAAGAGCTCCCTTCTCTAGACACCATTTCCTTCCATCCAGAATCTCTGTGTCGATAGGTCACTTTGGCCCTGTCTGCCAATGTCTCCCATTTCCAGATGGTGCCCTTAAAATCCTGACCCTGTGCCTGCTCACCCTGCTTGCTTATTCCCAAGCACTACTACTCCACCAGACCACCAGGTTTCTTCATTTCTGCTGTGCTTCATTTGATATTCCTTGGAGAGCAGGACAACAAGAAAGCTTCCTTGACTGTCTAAAAGTCTTTCTTTATCCCAGTCAGAGCTTGAGCATCAGACCTTCAACATTAGCAAGCTGTCTCAGAGTGCCCCTACATCTGGTAGTCCTTACCAGGGTGTCTTGCATCCAGTCTCAATCACACCTTCCTAAAACGTTGTCCAGCTTGAGCCCTGACACACGCTTCCGGCTGGGACAACTCCTCCTTGTACCTCCGATGCAGGAGACCTGGTGACTCCGACAGACCTCATGGTCTCCAGCAAAGCTTAAGTAGTCCCCAGTCACACTCTGTGGTGATCCTTGCTCACCCCCAAGGTAGATCAGAGGGCCGCATGTCAATTTTAGGGTGTGTTTATGACACGCTCTTAACAGCCGAAGCTCCGAGAAATCCTGAGTTTCCTCCAGTCCCGGATTGCTCTTGGTCCCCAGCTGACTCTGGCCCAGAGAGAAAAATCATCAGCACTTAAAATTAGTGGGGTGGTGCAAGCTGGAATCATAAAACTCTGAAATAGACCCTCTTGCTATTTCAGTTCTAATTGCGCTCTTTGCTGCCTGGTTAGCAGACACTTTTCAATCAATTGCTGCGTTTGTGCTGACAACACCGGATTGCAAGAGTTGCTCTTGTCATTTCAGTGACCTCCATCTTCAATTGTTCTTGCTTTCTGGCCAGGAGCTACGGGGCCCTGCTCCTGACACCCACAGCCATGGAGCAGGGAAGGAATCCTCCCGTGCCCACCAGCCCAGGATTCCCAGCTGCTGCAGGGAGCACGCTGCCAACCTGCCACCGCACATCAGCTGAGGATCCGACCCGCAGTGTTCACACGGGGATGGAGCCCTGTGATTTGACACATTAACCATGACAAAAACACACCTAAGCATCCCCCTCTGCTCGAAGCTGATCCTTCCCGGTGATCTCACGCAGAGATCCCAGACCTCGAATTCCTCAGCCCTGTGAGCCTTTCCCAGCCCCTGCAGGGGCTTCACACACTTCACATACCAGAGTGAATCTGCTCCAGTCAGTCAGCTCCTGCAGTGCCCTGCATGCTTCCCACACCTGCCAACAGAGGGGACGACGGAGGAGCCCTGCCCCACCCCTTCACACAGAGTGTGGCCTTATTCTTCAAAAATACTGCTCAGAGCAGGATGCTCCATTACAGGATGCTCCTATAAATACACCACACTTTCAGATGGAGGAAGAAAGCATGGTCTAGTAAATATTTTAGCACTGAAGTGGCATGGAGTTCTTAATGCTTGTCATTTTTCAGAGTAAGAAGCACTCCATCAGAAGGTGCTCTACACTCTAGGGAGAGAACATGCATTCTAACAATAACAGGACAGCCAGTGGCCAGCACCTTATCAGTATTAATTTTCCTTGAAAACATGTTTGGTTCTTCCTCCGCTCCACCACCTAATGCCTGGAAGCGCTTGATTTAATAAGAAAGTTCAAAATGTCAAGTTACAGACACCACGAGAGGGAAGCCTGGTAAAGCAGAATTGGCAAATCAACAAATTATTAAACAAAAAGTCTTGGCTATCTCCTAGATTTTTTTTTTTTTTAAGAGCTTTCCTGTGTATGTTAAACTCTGTGCTGGTGCAGGAGTGCTTGTGAGGATCAAGGTGGAGAAAGCAGCAGAGCACAGTGGTCTGGAAACCAGTGTGCAAGCAAGCCCTGGAGATGGCTCTGCTGACACTAACCTAGTTGTTTTATGGGGATGATAGTGATTGCTGAGCACAGTGATGCTGTCAAGACTAACTAGGACTGCCTGTAACAGGGACAAAGAGGAGGATCGTATTTTACAGCATGCCTGAAGTCCAGACAGCAGAGCTCCATGGAAACATGCAGGGATCTGTTATTCTCCCATTTATTCTCAAGTGGAGCTCCTGGCACTGATGTGATCTCTATACCATGAGGCAGGAGGCATCTTTGCTCCTGTTTCTCTCCAAGCTGCCAAGTTGCAGCTCTCTGCTCAGCCTCATCCATTCTCACCAGTGGGGCTGAGAGGGTAGCGTGGCTTTGCAAAACTCTTCTGGGATGAGTTGAAAGGAGCCTTATGAGATGAAAGGAGCTCCAGAGGATGGCTTCTGCAGGACCTTGAATGATTTCTTTTCTGGGGCAAGTGATAAATAACCCCAAACCTGCAATGTGTGAACACTTGCTGATAGGTTTAACTTTATGCATGTGATGATTTCTAGAATTCAGATATTTCACAGGCATGTGCACACACAGACACACAAACAAAAAAGTCCTGGTCCCATCCCACACACCTTTTCTTGCACCAGTTTGAAAACTGTTTGCAATGACTGGAACAAAGATAATACTGCATTTCCTTTAGATAACAGAAGAGAAGAACAAAAACCAGGACTGTGGCAAGTGCAATATTTCATTCTTCCCCTTGCAAACTCAGCAGGCTTTGTAATCAAGCTTCCTCACTTGAAGACACCCTTCCTGCAAGCATGGAAATGGGCACTGCCTGCTTCTCAGATCTGTGAAACGTCCTCTTATCGAAGCTGTTGTGGAAGAGACGGGACAGACTGTCACCTGCCCCCAGGATGGGAGATGTGTGCTGCTGCTTTCCTGCAGAGGTGGCCTCGGACCTCTCTCTCGCTTCCAAAGCTTTACCTGTCTTGATCATTCAGATGCTGAGTTTGCAGGAGGAACAGAGAAGCAATTTTTACTGCATGTAGAGTGTACAGCACCGTGACACCATCTCAGGTGAGGTAATGTGTCTGTACATATACTTCCTCTTTTTTTCTGTGTAAAGCCAGAAACATCTGCAGAGACATCAAAAGAGGAGTGAGCACGCTGCGCAGGAACACAGTGCGGCTGACAACGAGACCATTCGAGATCGCTCGAGGTTCTCTCGCAAGCTGTTCCTCCCACCACCCCTCTGTAACGTCCCTTGGTCAAATCCTAAACAAAGGTGGCACAGCACAAAACAAGCAGCTGTGGTGCAAAGGGAGCAATGCAAGGCACAGGCCCAGGAGACAACGCCCAGAGGAGCGGCAGAAAAAGGGCCGTTCCCAGCAGGAAGTGTGAAGAACTCACGGGATTATCAGAACTGCACTTTTGCCTCTCAAACCAAAGGAACAATGGACAGCAAGAGGGTACACTGAAAGACATATCCTTCTTCTTTTTTTTTTTTTTTTTGTCTTTGTATATCCTTTGCAATAAATAAACCTTCCTATTTCGATATTTGGCAAGGTGACAGACTCTAAAGAGGAGCAGGAGAGATAATTGATATTTACAGGAGAAGAAGGTGCAGTTAAAAACAGGCAAACACTACTCCATAAATAAGAGGTTCCTATTGAAAAGGATTATTACACAGATCTCTAGGCTGACACCCAAAATCAAATCACCCTTAATGGATAATGTGAAGATTATTGGTGTGGGAGGGAAAGCCACTGTAGACCTTGGGCTCTGGATTATGGAAGAAACAAGGTTTGCTTCTGACCTCGCTTTTTGTCAGTTTAAAACAACAAAGAGATCACGGTTTACTCTTGGTAAGCTAAACTTTCCACAATAGCAAGGTTTTTTCCATGTCCTTAGATATTCTTCTGCTCTGAACTGGAAGAGGATGCTGGATTGTTTAGAAAGAAGCTTCCTCCAGGTCTTGGTTCCTGTTGTGCTTAGCTGTTTTCCAGAGGTCTTAATATACATTCACCCTACAGAGAGACAAGAAAAGGAAAACATTTTTCACCTGAACAAGAGGGTCTGGAGGAACAAAACTGCCTGGAATAAAAGCTGAGAATCCACACTTCAGAGCAGTTTGCTTGCACTTCTAGTCCAACTGATCAGGCATGCTGAAGTATTTACATTTCCCATCTGAATAGCAGTCCACATTGTTGTAGCTCACAGGAGGGTTTTTGGCTTCTGCCAGTCTAAATAGAATGATTCAAAACTGAATCATTTCCTGCAATTTTATTTCATGGCTGAATGCACACCATAGCAAGATAAGTCCACAAACACATGGAACCACCTCCAGAAAACCATCCAACCCCTCTGGGCTGCTTCGAGTGGAAGCCCTAAGTGGCTAAAGTAGGTTTTGCTGTTATGGTGGCAGGGAAATACTCCTGCAGGAGATGGTCAGTGACCAGCAGCAGCTGAGACAGCGCAGCAGTCACATGGCAACTGGATTTTCCACCGGTTGCCAGAGAAGAAAGGGATGCTTCCCGAGCTCCATCCCTCAGCTCTTTTAACTGAGGATCAATATCACAGAGACAGAGGGAGAGAGACAAACAACCAGCAAACGGAAAAGCAACTGCAGCCTGCCACATTCGCAGGGGAGGGAGATAAAAGCCTGCCGCACTCTGAAATCTGATACGCCTAGTCACCTGGAATGAGCGTCTCCTGAAAAGGGCAAGCCTGCTCAACATCCTCGGCCGACCCCCCTTCCAGAACTGAAGCACCGGTATCTGGAAAGCTTTAGCCTTATTAGGCTCATTAAAAGCTAACTAGCACTTACAGCTCACATCAAGATGAGGTGTCAGCAGAAGCAAGACCCTGTAAAATACGTGTGTAACCCGTGTGCTGCAGAACAGCCTGCATCCTCCAGCAGGCACACGCTGTCTTTCCTAGGAGCAGGTAAGGGATGTGTTGTCTTGCCCCCCAGGAAGCAGTTTTGGGGTGCTGAAGAGCCTTCTGAGGAGGCAACCACTGAAAAACACCTCAGCAGCAGTGAGCTCTGCCAGAAGACTGAAGTTTCAGACCAATGTAATGTGCCTTTAAAAAGTACCATGTCTCCACTACTGTATTGCTTACTTTCTGAAGCTAAGCCAGAGGGATGTACATAGTAAGATCTTTGTCTCATTTCAGGGAGGATACAGGATAAAGATTCTGTGCCAGTAATCTTCCCTGGATTAATGGTTTCTCTTTTATCTGCTGTATTTCTGCTCAGATGTCTTTGCTCTGAATGAGTCAGTGGAATGCAAATGATGGGTACAGTCGGTCTGAAAATATTTAAATCTAGCTTTCCACTGCACTGCAGGTTTGTGGAAAAAAAAAAAAAAAAAACCCTCATATATAAATATACATGCAGAATAAAGGGCAGATGAAAATTACAGATATATCAATAATGAAAAAAAACCCCAGTGGTGGTGTCTCAAATTGACAAGAGATTCATTTTTCTGTTTCTCCTTATTTTCTTTTCTTTTTTCTTTTTTTTTTTCTTTTTCAGAAATACCAGCATTTAGTTGCTTGCTACGAATGGGTGAGTAAAACCTGCAACACTCCTTTCCTAAGCCTCAGACACTAGACAAAAACGTATCTGTGGGAATAGGACCCTGATTTTATTCAGGCTGCTAAATGCCCAATCTTTATTATCCCAAAAAGTATCTTCCTAAAGATAGCACTCTTAATACTGACAAAGGATCAACCAGACAGCACAGACATGATTTCTTTGGATTTGCTCCCTTTCCTTCTCCTATGATAGATTCCAGGGTGTTTTTCATTCTGCTGGGATATGGTTCCTCTCTTCTTCTGCTTAGGGCACGGGTTTTCCTCTAGCAAGTGATTGCAATCCACAAGCAGCCAGGTTAGGAGGGTTTTGGAGCTGCACCTCTGTTTGAGAAGCCAGGAGAGAAATCATGGGGCTCTGTCACTGGCTTCAGCAGGCATTGTCCTCGAATGGTGGCTGCCCACAGAGTTTTTACAGCCTGAAGGCAGCCCAGAGGGTCTCCAACAGCTCCTGTGGACTGCAGTGCAACGATGGAAGGAGGAATTGGAAGGGAATGACTGGATAATTCCCTGGGCTTTTCCAAATTCTGTGGGAGTTGGCTCCAACAGATGATCCTCATTCCATAAGGGACCTGTCCTGGAGTAAGCAGCAGCTCTCTGATCAAGGATGCTACAAAGAGCACCTCTGCAGCAAGAGAGAAAACACCAGCATTAAACTGGTAACTACTACTGTACTTAACAATAAATAAAATGGCATCACAAACTGTGCAATCAGAATCATTTGCAAGAGAGTGTTAAGCCCTCTAGCCCATCATAAAAACAAAGAAATTCTCCTTCTGAAAAGCTGCCTATAAATCCAGCTGCAACAAAACAAACAAAACAAAGACTCATATTGTCTACTCAATCCCATGTGGAACTTAAGAATTAGTTAGCAGGAGGAATCTGCCTTTAACAAAAAAAGAAGATATTTTTATTTTGATGGCTTTGTAATAAATCACCTCTTCTCTAAATTTTCCGTAAAAATTAAATTTAAAAGCATTTTATACTGAATTTATATTAAATGTGAATTTTTAAATCTAATTTTAAAAATCTCTTAATTTACCCCGGGATTAGTTTCCAAGGCAGGAAATTAACTTAGTTTTCCACTAGCTTTCATTGAAAAAAATACAGAGAATTTCTTCTAGAACAGACAGCAGTTTTCAAAACACACCTTTTAAAATTGTAATCTAGTGACAAAAATTAAGTTTTCAGATTAAATATCCAGTTCCATAAAATAAGTCATTAATTTCTGGGATTTCAACAGTCCTCGTGTTCACTGTAAGAGGAGACTTTCAGAGCCACTCTGTTTTCAGGTCTGTTGGCACACAACTGAACCCAAGGAGCACTGCAGCACCACGGGAACAAAATCTGGGTGTGAGGAGCAGGCCTGGCACGGTGCAGATCTCACAGGAACGCTCAGAAAACTCTTCCAAAGAAATGTGAGACTTCCCTCTGCTCTGTTGTGTTGTGACTGATGGTTACGTAGTGATGCCCAGAACTTCTTCCAGGTCTACATGAGTGGCTGATGACTCAGGTACTTCTGGTGGTTTCCAAAGCTTCCATGAATATCCCTGTGAACCTCAGGACCTGGACAAAAAAAGACAATGAGAGATCAAAACCTCCCTTTGCCTTGCAGTGGAACACCGTGAGCTGCTCTGCAGAGGAATTAAGGGAAGAAAGAGGCCTCTGTGGTTGCTTTAACGCTGAGGACAAGCTAATGATGACCTTTCTCCACAGGCTGGCTGGGTCATTCTGCAGGGCTGATGGCAGCAGCTTTGCTGAGAAAGCTTCCCAAAAGCAGGGGGCTCTGTAATTACAGAACCAGGCTCGTGGGTTACGCCCTGCTACCGTGAACCTTCCCAACAGCTTCGACAGCAAACCCCACAGACTCACTGCTCTCACAGCGTCCGCTCTGGCTTCAGCTGGGCGAGACTCTGCTGTGTGGACAGGCAGCCCACGGCCCGGCCTCGGGTTTGATGGGTTTCACCCGCCTTTTACGGTTTCCCGCCAACAAGGCAAGATTCCCTGCGTCCCCCAAGACTCCCGCTACCCACGCGCGCCTGCCCCGTCCACGGGCAGGGAAACGAGCGTCCCCCGGCCAACCCGCCGCCGGGTTCCCGTGTCGGGCTGCTCCCCGCCCCCGTGGCCAGGCCTCCACGGCCGGCGGCCGAGCGTGACCCTCGCCCCGCGAGGCGCGGGGCGTTCGCAGCGTTAGAGGGGCGCGGGCAGAAGCGCAGCGACTATTCTTATCTCGTCGGAAAGACTGCAACGCGCCTCCCAGCTTGAGATCGTCTCCTCTGGGGACCCATTCGAAGCGAAACCGCCGCGTTCCGAAAACACGTCTTCGGCGCGAGATCTGAGCGGGGTTTTTTTTTTGATTGGTTTGTTGGTTTTTTTTTTTTTTTTCCCTTCTGTCTTGGCCATAATAAAACGCAAGCAATTGAATCAAAAGTGTGTTCCTAAAACCGTAGACTTCTCCTGCACGCTTCTCTCTCTTTTCTGCACAAATACAAGCCCTGGAAGGTGAAAGATTTCAAACTCATTACACAGCATGAAACGGTATTTAGAAGCATGGTGCACAACACAGCTACTCTACAAATATGTCCAAACAAACATAAAATTACCCTTTCATGGCTAGGAGAGCACATTTTTTAGCCCAGTCTTCAACTTAATAATTTCTTTACAGGAGAAAGCAGCCTATGTGCCACTAAGTAGTTCCTAAATTCCTGGGTCAAACAAAGCGAGAAAATGAATAGGCCCATTCATGCTTCAGACAGGATAATTCTGGCAAAGCTGGTGCTGACAGTGTTAAAGAGCAGTGATGGAGGAGTCTGGCCTTGTCATTCTAATTGTGACCATGAGTGACAAAAAATGTGTTCCCCTTGCCAGTGGACCAATCTTTCGGGTTTGTAGAATCTAAACCGCGCTTATGTCATTTGAAATCCAAGGGGGAGAAAATTGATGCTCTCGGGTCCTTGCTTTGTCTGAGCCTGCCACGGACCTGGCACAGCAAAATGTAGGGAAGGGCTGGTAGCTCTGAGGTGCCACAGGGAGAAAAAGGGTGGTACCAGAGTGTGAAACCAGCCCTGTGGTCTGACCCACTTGCTGCCTCTGCCTCCAAACAACCCCCAGATGTCTAAACACTGTGAGTCCTCACCTGCATTGGGGAGCACAGCCTGCCTGAGTGAGTGGGGTCACTTTGGAAATGACCATTTGGTGTGTGCCCATGTCCTCGTTGTTCCACACAGGGAACCTCTGGAGCTGGGAGGAATGTCCATGTGACAGAGCAGGAGAAACAGCACAAAGCAAAAACACTAAAACTATCATAAAGAACCAGGAAAGCTGTCACAGACTAAACCCCACTCTCAGTTACAGCCATATCTCTCTTCCTCATCCCTTGCTTCAAATCATCCTAAGTATCAAAGAAGCATTTTTCTCACCCAAACAGAATACCATTTTCCTCAGAAAGGCTCTAAATCCGATGAATTAAACATTATCTTTTGCAACAGCAAAGGGAAATTAGTATCCCCTCTTACTTTCTTCTTCAGCAGGGCAAGGTAGGGACTTCACCCCAGACAGACAATTCAAATAGCTCCCATAGGCATTTCCTACACCACTCCTTCAGAGGGACCATATTAAAAATAAACTAATGCTGTAGGCAGCTTCGGAAAATGACTTCAATGGTATTTATTGCTTTGATAGGGTCAGTGCACAGTATGTGCATGTTGCCTTTTAAACATATGTTTCAGGCAAAGAATCAAAGCTAATTTCAGTGTGTGAAAAGCAAGCAGATTTCATTACTGATTGTGACTTTAACTTCAAAACGATAAGGATGCTGGATGTAGGTTCTCAAAACTGAATGTCCAAATGGGAATTTATGATGTCGAACTTCAGCTTTATCATCCATGGGCTTCAATATAGAAGGAAGAAAGAAATTCTCTGCTACCAGGAATCTCACAGTTAACCCATAAGCCAGCTGACTCTTTTCCCACTCTCTAATTCTCCCTGCAGCTATTTCCTATCCCTAACATGTTAAAGCAAGAATGGCCATTGGCACTAACCACTTCTGGCATCCAAGCAGTGGATATGAAAGAGATCTGATTTTTTTTTTTTCCACCACCACAATGCAGCCCCACTTCGACTCTTTGCAGAAGTGTCAGCAGAATTCATAACAAACTCAATCCAATCTTATGCAAAGCACAATAAAAGGCCTGCTAATAAATCTTTTTCTTTCTTTTTTTTTTTTTTTTAATGAGGATTCCTCTCACATTATTGCAGCAGGTCTAGTTCCCAGCTCCAAGCAACCATGTGTAATAACCCTTCCTAAATGTTGCATGGAAGGAGGGGATTCCATAGAATTATTAAGAGGCTTCAGGTATAAGCAGCAACAAGTGAATGAATGAGGACTTTTCCCAGTGTTTTCCACAAGATCAGATTCAGGACAGACTACCACTAAGGGTAAAACCCAGAAGGTTTAAACCCAGCAGCCTAAAGATAGATAGGATAGGATACCTGAAGTAGACACATTTTCCACAAGGTATTTTGAATACCTATTTAGCTTTGAAATCAAGAACAGCTAACCCACTACTCAAGAAAAAGCGCCTAGATATCTATAAAAGATCTTGAATGTTTATGTTAACATGTATAAAAACGTATATACACATTCAATTGGTACCTATACATATGCATATGTGTACACATACTTGTGTACACTGCTGAATCAAGACTCCAGAGAGCCTCATTTGCACGGTGGGCAAGCACCCACAGCTCCACTTGGAGTCGAGGAAAAAGTGCAGGATTATGAAAATAATCGAGCCAATTTTTCCTAATGCTCCTGTCTACAAATACAGGCGTGCTCTCTCTGCTTTGTAAGGCTTTGTCCAGGTCTGTTTAGCAGCACCACGCTCCCCTAGGTTCAAATGACACCTTTGAAACAACCCGAGCAGTAAATCACACCGCTTTATTATCATCCCAACAAGAATGATAACAACCTCCTCTGCTTGGTGAAACACCCATGGGAATTTCACCCAATTACGTGAGGATAACGTATCTTTCACGACTTTAGCCGTCTACCATTTCCATTGTATACTTGGTAGTCAGTCACAAAGGACACAATCCACTGCAGGAAAATGTATAGACAAGGGGTTAGCCATTTCAAGAGTGGAGAAAGGGAGGTAGAAATCGAAGGAAGAAAGAGAAGGATGACACAGTGCAATTGCTCAGCTTAGTAGCACAGCTGCTTAAACAACTGAATAGCAATCAATGGGTTAGCATTCAATCCAAGTTTAGATCACATTGAAATCTATTAGAATACTGCATATAATGAATGACTCTTACTTATTTGGTATTCTATCTTGGAATTAATCAGCTCAGTTGTTATGCAGGGGGAAAAAAAAGTTAAAAAAAGAAAAAAAAAAGTCGGCGAGTAGACAGGCCCAAAACCAAGAAAAACAACCACCTTGATTTCCCTGGTGGGTAACAGCCTGGCAGTACTCAACAATACAGGCTGAAGTTGAACACTGTGAGAAACAATGCAAGTTAAAGGTTTCTGGGCTGTTGGGGCAGCAGCCTGGTTTGTGTGTGCATGCACAACTTGCCCCATCCCCTCCCTTCCAGGCTCTCACAGCGCTCGTAGGGTTGTACCATCTGCTGGAGCACAATTCAGAGGTAGCTTTAAAGTGATGATAGCTCTGGGAAATGATAATCACTGGGTCATAGAAAGCTGTACTGCAGTGTATAAATAAGATAACAGAAAGTGCTGAGCGGGGCATGTTTGCATTATGAAATGTATTTTCCTTTTTCCTGTATAAAACCTGTCTTGAAAGCGTGGGGAATGCAGCAGGATTGAAAACCAGAAGGAAAGCAACACAGCCCCAGAAGCTGCACAAAGGAGGAGGGGGATGGAGGACTGGTAAGCTGTAGTATTATTGACTGAGGAATGATAAAAGAGGAAGGAATTCAACAGTTACATCTATTTCGCTTGGTGCAATGGCATGAGATCAAAGGCTTACGTTCACATTAGCCCAGAATAATGCATACTCCATAAATGATGCAAAGCTAGGCCACATTCCCAAGATGTGACAATGCCTCGAGATGCCCCTTTGCTAAGTTCAGGTCAAGGCAACAGGCTCCTGCATATGAAATTCTTTTTCAAAGCACACAAACGTACTTAAACCACTGGGCATGGAGATCGACAATGCTCGGGACAGGCGTGATGTCCTCCATTGGCTTCTGTTTTTCCATAGATGGCTTTGCAAATTTAGTCAGTTTTCATTCATGTGCAGGGTTTTTCTCCCGATTGCTGCTGGTGTTTCAGAAGATCCAAACTGTCCACCCAAGCACAGAGAAATTGTATTTTATTTCATTTTATTGGTAAAGCGAGCATCAGAGGGGAAAGCCTCAGAAGATAGTCAACTCAAATTCCAGAGGTGTGGCTCAGTCCCACCTCTGCTCTGGCAACCTCTGTGACATTGATCAGCTCACCTGGGACAGTCCTTTAATGGCTGCAGAGCAAGAATAATGTCAAATGGTTCCTGAAACCCCCGGTTTATTTTTTTTCCGAGGCACATTTGTCAAAGCCACTTAAGGATTCAGATCAGTGCTGGTTGTACCTTGATTCCTGGGGGATCCAGCTATTGTGGATACCTTAAACAAAACACCACCAGGACGCATCCATACCATAAATTCCTTTAAGAAACCTTAATCTCTGGGACTCTGTACACCATTATCTAAATGGAGATGAATAATTATTTCCCCTCACCTTCCACGGTTTGGTTGGTGCAGGGAAGCGTTGCCATACCAACAGCGATCCAGCCTGGCCGTAGGACAGGGCTGGAAGTGTGGAGGTGCAGACATCCCAGGCCAAGAAGAAAATCCTCCTCTCCGTCCCTCCCTCCTTTCTTCCCTCCCTGCCTCCCTCCCTCCTCTCCCTGGAAGAGAAGCAGTTTCTCTTTGTGAGAGAGCACAAAGGGGAAGAAAGAAAAGGAATTGTCCATCAAGCTCAGCAGAGCCTCGGGGGCTTTCAGCAGAGGATGCCACAGCCTATGAGGAGAGCGAGGCGCACTGAAGACTGATTTTAAAAGGACAGTTCAACCCCAGCTACACTGAACTGCCTCCAGCAGTCCCCAGCCTGTGAAGAACATGTGGCACTGAGAGGCTCGCTGACATCTTCCCGTGCTTTTCTTTCCACAGATCAGCACCGCTTCCAGCTCACAGGGAGAGCCAAGTCCCCCTCCATCCGTAGGGTGCCCAGTGGTGCTGCCCCGGCAGCCAGACCCTTGCTGGGAGCTCACAGCAGGCACCACTGCCCTGCTGGGTCTTCTGGGTCCTTCCCGACCTGCCAAAAACATCAGCGGGTCTGTAAACGTTCCTTCAGGGAAGGTGTGACAGACACATTCATCCCCTGCCAGAGGCTGTAAACCCTGCAGACCCAAACAGGGGTTCTGGCCAGTACTGGAGGCAAATAAACCCTGGATCCAGTGCCAAACCTGTGTCCCGTTCCAGACACCCTTCTCAAGACGCCGGAACCAAAAGGGGACTGTCAATAAGCACAGAGGACAAGGTGATGGTGAGAGGAGACTGGAAAGCAGATGAGAGAGACACAGGAATGACTCAGCTCAGGGCAGACAGAATAAGGCTGGTTTTATATTTATATATGTATATATATGTGTGTGTGTGTGTGTGTATACAATAATTAATGGTGTAGAAAAACCAAAATAGGGCCTTCCAGACACCTTTTTCTCATGGTATAAGAGGAGAACGAGTGTAAACAAAAATGGAGCAACTCAAAAGCACTACAGAGCTACCAGGCAACACAGCCATAACGTGCTCCAGACCACACAATCCCACTGAGACTACAGGTGCTATCACACTCCAAACCAGAATCAGAGATCTTGAATATCTAGAGGTACAATTATCTATTAAAAGTAAACAAGCTCCAGGGAAGGGCAAAACTCCTTGGAGTGCAGGAGGATAGGGAAAAACCTCCACTCATCAGAGAGAATGACAAACCACCTGTGAAAGGAGGAATCTTCAAGCAGTGCTGGAGCATCTAAGTCAAGAAGTGTCCATATGGATTTTACCATAAGAAAGACCAGGTCTTTATGGGATTGAGCCTATACTGGCCTTTGGAGACAGAGGTGCAAGGCACCTTGTGGAAAAGCAATGTGAGAAGAAAGATGGAATTGGGTGGTATCAGGACTATTGGTGCAGTTTAAGGCCCTCCTTTACCCATGACAGACTCTTTGGCCCTACTTGGCCAATCCATCACCACCAGCTCTTCCAGTGGGACTGTTCACCAGGTACATCCTCCTCTACCCACCCCATGACAAAGGGCCCCTTCAGCCCTCTCTTCTCATGTGCTGGGCTGCCCTGGATCTGCTCTTACAGCCTCAGACCTTCCCCATAGCTTGACCAGTCCCAGTTTTCAGTGCACTTGGGTATTTCCCCCTTGGTGCTTTGTGACCAGAGCCATGTTTCAATACAAAGAGGATCTCCTGATCACATCACCACAACTGACACAGCTCTCCACTCTCAGCCCTTTCTCTTCAGCTGCCTATGAGTTAAGGTGTCTGCCTTTCACTCACCTGACAGACCTTCCATTTTCTCTGGTTATTGATCTACAAGGCCAAGCTGGCATATTTCTCCATCTTCTCTCTCTTGGGCCTCACATCCTCTGGTGTCCTGATCTTTAGACCACAGTGATGACAAGGAGTGAAATATTTTGACACAATCAATACAGTTAAGAGAGTTAAGTGAAAACAGAAATCATAGAAATAGAAATAATAGAAATAGAAATAAAAGAAACAGAAATAGTAGAAATAGAAATAAAGTTATACACCTAAGTTTAATATCTTCACAAGTGACCTGGAAGGTGGGATCAAGGCACCCTGCAGGAAGACTTTGACAAGGTCTGGAAGAGAAGGCTAACAAGAAACTTGTGAAGTTCAGCAAGGAGAAGTGTAAAGCCTTGCACCTGGGAAAACATAACCCACGAATAAAAACGTAACAGGAACATAAACCTGGCTGGGAGCAGCTCTGTGGAAAGGGACCTGGGGGTCCTGGTGGACAGCAAGATCCATGTGAGTGAAGAGTGAGCTGCTGCAGCACAGAAATCCAACAGGATGCTGGGCTGCATCAATCAGCAGAGATAACAAAGTCATTATCCCACTCCAATCAGCCCTTGTCAGGCCACACCTCGAATACTGTCTTCAGTTTCGGTCACTGCTACACAAAAAAACCCCCGTGGGCCAGATGGAGAGGGTCCAAAGAAGGGCCACGGAGATGACCAAAGGGTTGGGAAGCTGCCAAGTGAGGAGAAGCTGAGAGAACTGGGTTTATTCAGCCTGGGGAAACGGAAGCTCAGGGGAGACCTTATCACCATGTTCTAGTATATTAAGGGTGTAAAGGGTGGCTACAGAGAAGATGGAGACTCCCTTTTTACAAGGAGTCACACAGAAAATGTGTAATGGATACAGTTTACTCCTGGGGAGATTCCAGCGAGACATAAGAGGAATTTTTTTCACAGTGAGAACAATTAGCCATTGGTATCCTCTCTCCAGGGAAAAGGTGGGTTTCCCAGAACTGGGCACTTTTTAAGACTCAGCTGGACAGGGTGCAGTGACATCTTCTCCAGAACCTGCTTTTGCCAAGAAAGGTTGGGTCAGATGATTCTTGAGGTCACTTTCCACCCTAGCACCCTGTGATTCGATGGTTCCAAATACATTTTCGGACTGGACATCCACGAATTGTTTGTTCTTTGTGAGCTGAAGACTCTCCCACCACACTCACACCTCCACCAAACCCTCCTGCATGAGTGAACACCCTGGGACCTCCTGGGAACCTCAAGAGCTCTGACGTGAACATCAGGCTCAGCCACTCCTTTGAGACACTTCATTAGAATGGCTGTACCACCCTTAGAAACCAGCCTTGCTAAGAACTGTAAAGTTTGGGTGTCTGGGAACGTATCCACTCATTTCCAAAACTTTGTCATGAAGTTGGAAAAAAAAAAAGCTGGATTTTTTTTTTTTTTAAACTACACTGCTGGCCAAGATGATTGCAGGGATGAACTAGATGAGCAGATGTAGACCAGGCATAGACTCCTGCTTTTCTTGGTGGAGCTATGCTTAAGTGAAATCCCTTCACCAGAAATAATGAAATGGACATCTATGACAGCATCTGGAAGCTATTTCTGGATATACTTCAACGAGAGCAAATGCATTAAGGGTGGACGGGTGTTTTACGGGAAGAGGCAGCCACAGAGAGGTTGGGAGAGCATGGAGGCCTCAATTAGGGGGAGAGGAATATGAGAAGGGAGAAAGAAGAGAGGCAGCCAGCCCCACTGACAAGATGGGGGTCGCAGTTTGTAATCATACCAGCCTGCTAGATTTTATTTCTGTGCAGGAAACACGCCGGGAGCACAGCTGCTACTCCCTGGACTTAAAAAAAATCGAATGGTTAAGTTAAAATGAGGGGGAGTAAAATGTCACTGTAATGAATGAAAATAAAATGTCTTGATCAAGCACCATTATATCAAGAGAGATGAATGATTAAACAACAGCCACAGCTACATCAGTACAAAGGTCCCCTCCTTTTTTTTCTCCCCCTTCACAATTGAGGGGTTAAGGAATAATAGTTATGAAGTTTGTCTAAGAATGGCATTAACTGCTGTTTTGTATTGATGTAAAAAATAGAATAGATTAATACTTTGTCACTGTATTTTCTTTAGCTACATGTATAAATATCAATAAAAGCTTTAAGATTTAAGGATGTACACCAGATTATTACTTACTTGAAAAGTCCATTAGGCTTCTTGAGCTTTTATGCCACAGAACAAACACCAAAAGAAAAGTTACAGACTCCAACAACTTCGCATGCAAAAGCTTATTTTTCCTTCACCTTTTGAAATTAAAAAAAAAAAGTCCTCAGGGAGCAAATAAATACATCAATTATGCTGCCAAAGCCAAAAGAGAAGCTCCTCAGTGAAGATGGGAGTTAGTTCCTTAGCATTTTCGTGTCCTGTCTCTCAGGCATGCAACACAGGGAAAGGCCAGACCCCCATTTGCAGTGATTTCAACACAGCTCCCAGTCCCATCCTCACCTCTCCAAGCATCCTGGAAACGATCTCTGTGCACAGTGCTGGGTGGTCTGGCGACCTTTGCAGCGTGCCAGCTCGCCCGGGGCTCACGTGTGCAGCCTCCACCACTGCCAGCAGAGCCTTTCCATCCTTTACAGCACGAAGCACCAAACTGCAGCCTCCTTGCTCGGGGGGTTCAGCAGGACACAGCCCACGCTGCCTGACACTGCTCCCTGCACGGCCACATCAGATCCTTCCTGGAAAACTCCCTCCTGCATTTGATTCTGCCATGCTGTGCCTCCTCCAGGGGCCACCGGCATTGCCTCTGCACAGCCCAAAAGGGAAGGATCCGAACATGGCATGAAATTCCTAACGAGGTGCAAAGCAGTGCTTCTCAGTGTTTTACCCCTTGGAGTGACACATCCCAATGCTCAGCCTGCCTTCTCCACCAATAATGGTGATGTCTTGGAAGGCATCCTTGGCCATTGTCTTTCTAGGTCTCTGGCAAACATGTTCCACCCCACACAGAATGCTCCATTTTTTAATTCACCACAGCTTTTATTGATTTGTATTTGTCTGCATTATCTGCTCGGGTTATTTGCTGGCTCACCGACAGAAGGGTCAAACTCATGCTGGGTTCTCTTTATAGTTTTGCTAGTAAAAAAAAAAAAAAAAATTGCCAGCAACAATAAAAGTAATTGTTTCTTGTCACTGGTCTCTGCTAAATTGGTTAGGAGCACATCCCAAGCTGAAGGTGTGGCTGGAGAGGCACAGAGCACAGCAGTGATTGACTCCAAAATGTTTGGAGGCTGTCCTCACCCAAAACCAAACACTTACTTGATGGGAAGCCGTAGCAGGAGGTCTCCTCTGATGTTCCTACAGGAAAAAAAAGGGGTTTCACCTCCTGAAGAGGAAATACATGAAAATATCCATATATATAGAGAGAGAGAGAGCTATAGATAAATCAATGCATATTTAAACCTACATACTTTATATATAGATAAAGACCCTGGGCTGGCATGGTTGGACAAGAAAGGGTTTTCTAAAGGAAAGAGGCTGCTTGCTTTTTGCAGGGTGAAGTGTGCCCTGATTAAATGTATGAGCACTCACCATTCTCGCAGTGGAAGATTCAAAGGAACGCTCTCCTCCTGTGAATCACTGGCTTCTGGGATGTCATGTAAGGTCCACCTCATCAGTGCAAAGTTCACTGCTGACTTCAGCAAGATCTGAAACCACTCCAAGCCTCTCTTTTAAAACCATCTTTTGGAAACCAGCTCATGCACCTGAGCCGAGCTCTGGCTGCTTTGTTCCTGTTTTTAATTAACAGGCATCTCGGACTCCTGGATGGACGCCTTGGTTTTGATGGAAACTGGTTTTATTTTAGAAGTCCTGAGCAGGTTCAGGGAGCTGTGGGAAGCATTTCAGTCAGCATCTGCTCTTGGAAGCCGTGGTCCTTACAAGACTTGACTGGTTCTGCGTGTGCCTGGGCCAAGGTCACATCACACCACTTGGCCATTCCCAGGATGCTGCTACGTGGAGTTCCAGCCTGGTGGCTGTTGCCCATCAGGCAGTACCCCGGGGGGCAATTCAATTTTTTCCACACCACAGAAATCCAGCCTGTTCAAGGGCACCATTCTCGATTTTATACCACCACAGCTAACAGGAGAAGCAGGACAAAAATCTAGGTAAAAAAGGTGGGCATGCTAGGAATATGGGCATGTTTACCATTCCTCTCTGATAATCACAGTGATGTATTTGCATCCCTTTCACAGACACATATCCTCACTCCTCAGACCGGTTCTAGCTGATCTGTATAATGTATGCAGAAGGCTTGGTTCTCACCAAACAGAAATAGAAAGGAAGATTTGCTGTGAGAAAATCTATTTTTTTTCCTGTGAATATTAATCATTTCAGCTTTGATAGTGAAGTGATATGAGTGAAAAAGCCAAGAATTGCTCCAGGGCTTCACACAGATGACTATTGTAGCAAAGACATTTGCTGGAGATAACGCTGCTTAAGCTCGGAGTCATTATACAGTACACAGTTAACTCCAATCAACCTGCTTGCTCCCCAAGATTTAAACAGAATTAATGTGACATCCCAGCTGAAGCTGGAACTCAGCAACTCAGAAAATAAAAGTGACAAATTAAAGCAAGTTCCATATGTGTTTTAATCTTAAATGGCAAAAAGAAAACCATTATGCCAGATGATAGGAGAGCAATATGGTCCCAATACACTGTTCGTCTCCTTAGCAGCTTTAAATAATGTTTGGTATGTTTTGCAGCAAGAAAAGTATGGGGATTGCTCTAAAAATTTCCATGGGTAAGATAAAGGTCATCACCTTTTAGCCTGGAAAGTCGGAATAGATTTTGGGCCGACTAATACACATCACCAGAATCTGCTGGTCATTTGGTCATCATAATGGATTTTCATAACCTGAGAAAAACCTTCACATTTCGAACGGAATAAAAAAAAATCTTCAGTTGAAGATCAAACAGACAAATGACTTTCTTTTCTTTGGGAAATGTGCAGACACGAGGGGAAACTTGTGTTGCACCACCAAAATTCCTCATCTCATCTTATTTACGCCAGGGTATTTTAGAGCTCCAAGAAGGTCACAGCTCTTAAAAGGCAGGCCTTGAAAGAGACAAAGGAAATTTTGAACAGGTGGGGACCGAGGCACACAGAGAGGCTGTGAGTGAGACACTGGAGTGCACCCAGAACACCAGAGGCAGAGCTGGATGCATCAGTCTTCTTCCACCGTGACTTCAGCTCACACTTCACACCTCTGGTGGGTAGATGACCACTGCTGCAAGAGGGAGAGAGGAAAGGTCACAGAATTGCCAACGACAGAATGTGCATTAGCCACCTGTGTGTGCCTTCTGCACACTGAGTGAGGGAGCAGGAGTGGATAATTGGAGATGGATGGTCAAATGTGCACTAACAACTGACTCCTGCACGGAGCTGGAAGGGCTGGCTGCTGATGGAATAAACACAATGCCCTGAATTACCCTAAACAAGCAGTGACATTAAGAAAAAAAAAAAAAAAATTACAAATGAAGTCTCTCTTCTATAATTGATGCTAAATGTAAAAGGCAGCTCTAAGCAGCATTCAAAGGTGGGGTTTTTATTAGCACCAATCATTCCTATTTACTGCTTGTGTCCTTCCTTCTTCCCCACCATCATCAGTCTCACAGGTCATTCTCTCCTTCTCTTTTTGCCTCACCACATTTCCTCCTCCTGCTAATTTACTGTAGCAGAAGCAGCAGCAGGATTCTCCTATTCATCAGCGACGAGGTCTGAGATGTGCACCTCTGGGAACTGATGCATATTTACAATATCATCAGGAAAGCTCAGTCACCACGTTGGTTTGGACAGTGTGCACTCTGACAGCCCCAACCCAATCAAACAGCAGGGCTTACAGCTTCAGAACACGGGAATCTTCTGAGTTTTACCCGCTCCGTATATTCTGGGGAGGTTTTTTTAAAAAAGGTAGAAGAAGTGATACTAAAAATGAAATGTACTTTGGAAACTTCTAATTACCAGAGTCTGTGCATTACAAGGAATAAATGCTAGCATATTGTAAGATGCAGCACAAAGAAGGATCACACAAAGGCACAATGAGCCTGATAAGAAGAATCACAAAAAGAGAGAACAGTATCTTCTTACACATATATGAAACCTTTCACTTTGAAAAAAAATTAGAGCCTACAGGTAAAACTCCACTAGCTTGTGCTAGTATGAAATTAATTTTGACCTAGTTTTTTTTTTTATTTTGCATTGTAATACATAATATTAAATTAAAAAGTCAAAACATAAAATTTTTATCCTTCCTTTTGAAGCGCCGATACATTTCATTCTGACAACATGAGGACATTTTGATATTTGTCAGACGTTTTTGATTTGTTCTTCCTCCACCAGCCTCAAAATGAAACTGGATGAACCTATCAAGGCTTCAAGACAGATGAAAAACGTAATGATGTTGCGATAAGTCCTCCAAAATACGGCAGGATGAAGGCAGGATGTAACAGCAGAAACAGGAACATGCAGCCAGGATACCAAAGGTTTTCTAATCTCTACACTTTAACAAGTGACCTGGACCTTATTAGAGATATCAAACTGACTGTGTTTATATGCACTGCGTGGAATCAGATGTTTCCATATGAAAAATCCAGCAAGGTCGCAGGTGAAGAAGATTGTGCACAAGCTGTTGTTTCTTAGGTAGAAGAGGCCCAAAGCACGACCCAGAGCTAGAATAAAGTTAGAGCAGCACCACAGTCCTGAAACTCCACGTTTGACGTGCATATGCAACAAAGAGGTGCCACTCCCAGGCTGCATCTCCCACAAGAACCAGGTTAAATTATGCCAGGAGAATTAGGCTAGGGAATAACATCTCTGTGACATCAAAGACTGAACAGGACAGAGAATGTGGAAAGCAATGAAGTGAAAAGGATATCATAAAAAAAGAGAGGAGAAACAGAAATGACATTGAGAAAAACTGAGGTCCCACCATTGAATGGTAGCTGGGGTACAGGTTTAATGGTATGGCTTCCTTCTTTCACAAGTGATAGTGCTTATCTTAATATTTTGGTACACTAGATTTCTTTGATAAGTCCAGAGAGAATTTTGGGGGTTTAGTGCTATGGAAAAAGAACAGATAATACGGAGGGGGGGGAAAAAGGCATTACAAACAATATTTATACATAAAAATTCCACAGGAAAATAGGAACTTGGTGTCTGTAACATCAGGATCCAACGCTTTGCCTAGAAACATTAAAAATACAAAACACAGAAATATACAAAACATATATATGTGTGTGTGTGTGTGTGTATATATAAAAAAATAAATGAAACTGAACATACTCCTGGCCTGGTCCACATTCCCGTTACACCATCTTGCCTCAGTTTCAACTGCGTGTTCATTTCACCTCAAGCAGGCCAACAGTTCTTCTTAGGAAGACCTTCTTCTGAAAGACAACTCATTTTACCCCCCCCAAGATTGCTTCCATTGCCAGTGAGCCTCCCTTGGTCTGTGTGGAAATTCCTCTGCATCCCAGACAGTGACTCGCAGAGCGGAGATGACAGGCAGTCCTTCTGGCGGAGGGCACAAATTCGTGGCATCCCAGGTTTCCAGACAGACTTCTCCCTTCTCCACTCCCTGCCTCCGAGTTACACAGAGAGGCCCGTCTCTTTGGCACGCTCAGAAGCATGATTTCCACCTCCAGCAATTAATGCTTAATGAAAAAACAGTAGCCACAACAGCTCCCTACCAAGACTGGAAGCCATCTGTTACTGCCTTGTTAGCGTGCGCTTTCCGGAGTGACCAATCCACTCCGTACCAACAGCGTGGTGTGCATCTGTCAGAGAAATATTTTACTGCACGGGCTCTGGGTGGATTTCTGGTGTGGGGGAAAGAGGCAAAGAAAGCCAAAATAAACACTGGCTTGATTGTTGTGAGATACATCTCTTGCCCAGGCACACGCATACAAACCTCACCCAAGGCACGAGAAGGTGGGGGTCGCACCGGGGAACGCCTCTGGCTTGTCTTGGGAAGGCTGCTGAGAATCATTAGAAGGTTTCGGTTTAGCTGGTTTTTAAGGATCCATTCAGGCACCCCAACCTTCACTTTCCCTAATGCGGTGTCGAGCTCCTGAGTGCAGGGTATCAGCAGGGAAAGGAGGGATTTGTTGACAATACGTTTGGGGGAAAAAAAAAAAAAAAAAAAAAAAAAAGGCGCCGGCGCCGTTGTGTGTCAATACTCATCCGAATGTGCCCATTTGATATTTTACTGACAGAACTGAAAATATGTTTGAATTTCAAACTTGTCGGGATGGCTGGGATGCAGGGATTATTTTCCCCTGAGGGCAGATAAACAAGACGGATGGACTAAACTCCGAATCGCCTAATGATCAAAATGCAAGGTAAGCTGTCACAGAGAGGGCTCTTCTCATCCTTGCTGACAGCGTGAATTCTGCTGAATTATTTCTAGTCCTCCTGATTAATGGGCCTGGTGACTAATTAGCTTGTGAATCTTGCTCGTAAACGGCATTTTGATAGCTGCCACTTCGAGAGAAAGACCTCGGTGATGTCAGCTGGAGATGTGCTCTCCAAAAAGCCCGTCCCTGGGTGATCCCACAGCTGACAGTGGGTGCACAGGCACAGCTTGGCCCTGATGGTGGAGTCACAGCCCTGGCTCTCCACACTACCGCACAGTACTTTGGAGAATACCTCATTAAAAGGAGAATTATTTTATTAGTCCATCCCATTGCTCTCAGTTGCTGCTTTCTTCCTTGCCTGGAAGAGCTAGAATCAGTTTACCTTGCCATTACATCAGGAAAACAATGTCTTAGGCAACTTTCTAGATCCCATTTTGCTCCACAGATGCTCCCAGCTATGGAATGCTGGGCTCAGGGCCTACACCTACAGCAAAGGACACACAGGGTTTGGATTTATAGCTCTTCTGAGACCCCAGCAGCATGCTGGCATTTCATTTGAGCCATCACAACATTTGGGGGTTCTGTTTGCTGGGAAGGGTTTCTGTCCCAAGACGTATCAATGCACTGACCACCAAGAAGAACTCGCTCTACTACAAGTAGGAAAACTGTTTTGTCTGAATCGTTCAGCCTGGTGAAGAAGAGAGACTATAAATAACCATACGCCACTTTTTGAGCTCTTCCCCTGCTTAGAGAGCACCAGGACCACTTTCTCCGTGTCCCACAGTACCTTCACGTTGAGCTGTGGCTCAGCTTGTGCCCAGGTAAGAATTCTTGAGGGTGTCCCCTGTTAAAACACCAGAAGAACCTGTTCACTCCCCAAAGAAATGCAGGTATTACCTGGGGACAGTGTCAAGAGTGACGTGCAGGCTCATCTACAGCACCATCACTTTGAGATCCAAGATGTACTTCCAGACAGATGTATTTCCTCACAGCATTTATTTCTGAAAATATGTCCCTGGAGGCCATACCCTGTGGAGTCATGCATGGGCAGAACAGAGGGAAGACAGCTTAATAATTCTATGCAATTATTTGTCTTTTTCTGATTAACACTAATTTTGTCAAAATGAGTTAAACAAAACGGAAAGTCCAAGCCTTGTACATTTCCTCACCCCTGTGGTCCAGGATCCACATACTTAGTCCCCCTGTAACTGAGTCCCATACTTAAAGAGGCGTAAAACATTGTTCTGTTTGATCATTAAGTCACAGACTTCCCTTCCCTCCTCTCTGTCCCTCAGTTAGGGGACAGGATGGAACAAGAATAGGTGGAAATCTGGGAGAGGTTTACATGCTGTGGAGCTCCTTCTCCCCGTAAGGTCCCAGCTGCTGGGAGCCACTGACCTGGCAGCTCCTGTGAAAAGATGAACACACACCATGAGGGTGGAATCTGCCCCGATCCTTCGCTCAGTGGTGGCACAGATATCTGCAGGTTGGCCATGCCCCTGAACCTCTGATTTCAGTGCTGCTTTCCAAAGGGCGAGTACAGAAAATCCTGCAGCTGACACACAGTTTGTTCCCTCTTCCTCTCCTGCTCGAATGACAAAAACACAGGACACAAAGATGATCGCCCAGTGCACGACTGGCAAAGCCCCATCCCAAAGCAGCCTGCAAACTGCAATCTTCCATTTTCCTCACCTGCAGGAATCAAAAACTGCGCACGAACGTTCAGCGCAGAACGCTCTAGAGCTCAAAAGTCTACACTACAGCCACCCTGCCAGGGGTTGCTTGTGCTGGTTTTGGTCCTGTGGTGGCCCAGTGCAACTGAGTAGCTGTGTCAGGTCTTGGTACCAAATTTCCTGCAAATTTAACTTCCTCTTTGTGATCTGCAGGTCCTCCCTGCTCCTCCTACCCAGTCCTGGGGAGAGGAGCCACTCTGACAGCCCAGGGAGGGACAATCTACTCCAGGTAGAGCCCAGACAACTCCAGGGAAGGGCAGCCTCTGCAAAAAGACCAGAGTCCATCTGTTAGCTAGCCGACAACACATCTGCACTTGCAAACACATCAAGCTCGCAAAGCTCACACCAAAGGTGCTTCCCAGCGTTCAGGTCTGGATAGACAATTCCACAAGAGGAGTCTTGGTGTGAGAAACCCTCCCCCAGCTCAAAGAATTAGAGGCTGTTAGAGACATGCATTATTCAGCTGCATTCTGTTCTGATGGCTTGCTCAGCTCAGCGGCTGTATCGCAAAAGGTAAACAGGTTTCTACCCATAATCTTGTTGTCTCTGAGCAGCAATCCATCTGTCTCTCATTTACAGCATCGTCTAGTGGTGTGTCTCCTTACCCAGGTAACACTCCCTTCAGATACTATTTTAATACCGCTGAAGACAGACGAAACCCCAGATTTGCCTAAGCAAATTTAAAAGAGCTATTTAAAGATAAAGATGCAGCAAAGCTGAAGCTAATACAGTAAAGATTTCTCAGGAGGGTTCCTAAACGGAGAAATTACTGAGAAAGAAAATAATTCACCAGAAAGCTCCACGAAATAAAATGAACTATAGCAGCTTCTAGTTAGGACAGCATAGTGAGGGATATATGCATATAGAGAAATCTTGGCATTGTAAATTTCATTCCTAAGAGGCTTCCGTCTACTAGTGAAAGATTTAAGTTAGACTCTAGTCCTTGACAAAAATATCTAATGCCCAATTTAGAAACTTCACAGGAGCCCGAAGCTTGTGCTGTTTTTCAGCACACCGAGGACAGAAAAGTCCATACCTCATGAGATAAAGATGCTGGGAAACAGTTAATACAGCAATAAAAGCCAGGTTGCATGTTTCGGGAATCTAAGTACCATGGGTTTGTTTTGCATGCTGCAAAGTCTGTTATGAAAATGGAGGTTATTTGCACTCTAAATAGATAATTACCCATGTCATTGAGGCAGAGTACCTTGCACAAAGAAATGGCTATTGTTGAGGTGAACCAGTTTTTCGAGTCTGACAAACAGATCAGCTCCTGAGGGTATATATATTGTCTTGTTAACCAACCCCTTGACAAAGAGGACGTACAGTTATAAAAACATGCTGTTCTCCCTGGCCATTTTGGATTAAAAGTGAAAAGGCAGAAGCAAAACCTGACTTCAGAAACACGAGGAGACTCCAGAGTCTGGAGCAGTAGGCATGTGAAAGGATATTAAGGAAGAGGAAAGATCCTGGGCTGAATAAATAGGTCTGATCAAAGCCCGAATAGCACTCAGGAGCAATGCCAGAAGTGAAGCAGGGTTAAGCGCATGCAGATGTTTCACTGTTCAGTCTCAATCTGTACATGACCTCTTGGACTATCTGACTCAGACAGTAAGTGTGTCTAAAAGGCTTTGGGATGCCTACTTGTTACAAGCCTGAAATGGTAAACAGTAAATCAAAACCTCATGCAAAGGCAGGGCCCTGGGAGAGAAGGCGCTTAAGTGGTGTGGGTGCTTCCAGATGTCAGCCCCGGTCCAGAGGCAGCTGTGTCTCGGCAAGGAGGTGATTGATTGCCTGCATGAAGAAAGCAGAAGGAAAAAGATAGTGTCTACAAGCTAGTGAAAGTGAGCACAACTCCACAAAGCAGTGCCCCAAGCTGGTTGCACCAAAAGGCAGCAGGAGCATTTCGCAGCAAGAGGTGGCCCCAGAAGGGCCACCAGGCTGAGCCAGCACAGGCTGGCACGAGTGGGATGCCCCCCCTTCAGCAATGCAGCATTCCCAGGGCAGCATCTCCCCAGGAGCAGGGGCACAGCACCCAGGGCAGTCTCCCACCAGCCCATGTGCCCACCCTCCCCATTTTCACCACTGTGACTTCCCTCGGAGGTGAGCCCAGAGCTCAGAGAGATCACTGAACACAATGAGTACTAATCACCTCATTTAATGTGCTCCTGGAAGGTATCAAAGTGATAAGGGAACTACAGAAAAAAACACCAAAACCAGAGTGATACAAACCTCTCTGGTGCTCCTTCAACCTGCCCTTCATCTGCATTTTCTCTGCCAAATGCAACTTTTTAGATGCAGAGGGTGCCAAACAGTCTCCATCTGCACAGCGCCTTGCACAACAGAGTTAAATTTCAATCACAGCCTCTAGCCATTCAAGTAAGGTAAGCATTTCATGTCAAGTGACAAACATAGGAAATATCAATTATTATTGCCACAGAAATCTCATGGGGAGGGTGGGAATACTTCAAAAGGAACATATGCATTCACCCCTTGATGTTAATAACTCATTTACTGCAAACTTTCTTCACTTTAGGAATGTCAAAATGGATTGGAAAAAAACCCCAAACATCTCTATGGGTCTTGTTATGGGGGACAGCTTGTGAGATAATACACGAATACAGAAACTGGCCAAGACATTAAAAAAGACAATATCCACTCATGTCAAACTGAAACCATCACAAAATCACTCACTTTTCAGAAGATGGGTACTCATCGCTCCTTCAAAACATAAGACAACAAACCCTTCAAAAGACCTTGAGTGTCTTTAGACTAAGATCCCCTTACATCAGGAGTCTCTTCTGAAAATATTTTAGACCTCCCATTTTCAGGTCTTGTAGAGCACCAGCACTAAGGAGAAGACCTGAAGCACCATTCTATTAATATGAAAACTCAGGATTATTTTTGCTTGTAGACTACTATTTTCAGAAAGCTTCATGCAACAGTCAGGACAGATCATTATTTGTAAGCATTTATCTGCAGTTTGTTCCAAGTAACACACCAAGGACAGACAGCTCTCAATATTTACCAACCAAAGAATTCTTTGCCATCAAAAGTTGGAGAAACCTCCAGAAAGTGCAGCTGAGGACACAGCCTCTGATAAAATAGGAGTTGGGAATGGTGGAGAGGCACATTTTAACTTTTAGGAAAAAACTAGGAGGGTAGAATTGGTGCACTGTAGAAATGCTTGTGGAAGAAGTAGATCAGAATCTCCCCCAAGAGGAGACTCCACCACTGAGAGTCATTACAGGAAGGTATATCCAAAAGTCACACCCTCTCTGAGACATTTCTTAATCAAATCCAAGTCTAAAATCATGGGGCAGTCCTGCCTGACCAGTCTGATGAAAGAGTGCAAACTAAATGACAGTACAGCATTTGAGAGCCTATAAGAGCAAGGCTTGAGTTTTTCTAGACTTCAGAAATATGAGAACTAGGGGAAAAAAAAAACATAACTAAATTCTTTCTTTGAACTGTCTTAATCCAAAACACATTGGTGTTCTATGAAGGCTTCACAAAAAAAAAAAAAAAAAAACACACCAAACGAATGCAGCTCTAAGTCAAGCCAAATGCAGCGAGAGAAGCCACTGAGATGGATATCAAGGTCTACCCATCCAAAAGGAAAGGAAAAAACAACATTCCGAGTTTGTTTTCGCCCAGGCACAAGCAGCAGCAGTCTAAAACCACACCACTCTGGGTGTTAGACACGAGACAGGAAAAACTCACACCTTAAATGCTGGCTCCAAATGAGACCAGGCTGCAGCTGGTGAAGCATCATCTACTGAAGTACCATCCACTGGCTGCCTGGGGAACCAGGCTGGAAGCCCCTGTCTCATTCCTTTTGTTCTGCTCTCTCAGGAGGTCCCACCCCGGAGAGGAGGTTCAAGCCTTGGTGGTGCCAGCACCAGGACCGTGCTGAACCGAAAGTGTCCTAAAAGGGGGTGAGAGGAAGGCAGCGGCAGCATCCTGCCTGAACCATGTCTCCCCAACAAACCAGCACTCACCTCAGTCTCCAGCTCTGGCCAGCTAACACCTCTCACCAGGAGGAAAGAAAAAAATTATTATTTCTATTATTCATCTCAGAAAGAATTATGATTCCAAATCGCAATGATAAAAACCTCGCTGTCATTTAATGTAGGCAGAAGCTTGTACAATTCACACCCTCTTCCAAGGGCCTGTTGGAAAAAAAAAACAACACACAGAAGATTGCAACACAGAAAGACACAGAAAGACAAGAGAGAAAGTAAAACCATCGTGTGTGTATAAAATACAGCACATATAATTTATAGATAAACAATATTTATGTATGTATGAGCTACCAAGCATCCTTGCTTAAAGAAAATGTTTAAAATATCTAAATGCAAATAGTCTAAACTGCAGAAAGCCAAGGTTTTCCTCACATCTAATTCCTTACTAAAGCATTTCAGAACATGATTGAGGAAAAATATCTTCTCTCACAAAGGCTGTGTATTAAATTCCTCACTGGCGAAGGAATTTTTACGGAAGGCTAATGCTTCCTGTAACATTTGTCCTGCATAGTGTGGCTTCTCAGATAATTTTGTGGGCTTTATTTCCTCCACTGTTGTAAATCTCTATCTTCATGGCCATGGCTTTACAAAAACCTCGTCTTCTGCCGATACAAGGGCAGCAGCCACTTTTCAGTCCCACCACACAGGTTAATTAAACACAAAGCTCGAATTAAAATATGGAGAGTGGACATAAAATCCAGAAAGCAAAGAGACACGGAGTTGAGGTTGCCACGTGCAATGCCACACTTACCGCTCCCCATTACGCCAGTTCAACCCAAAGCAAGTGTTTTTCAGTCTGGGACCCACTTTCCTCTCCCATTCCACAGAACAGGTATTTGCTCACCTGCAGTGAGAGAGGGGGAGACTGGCACAAAGCAAATACTGGGGGCTGGGACCCTCCAGCCACGGCAGGGCCCTCCAGCCCCAAGCCACCAGGCACAGGCTTGGGGAAAAATTATGCCACCTACTTCCTAGCCAGAAAACAGGTATAAACGGCAACACAACATCAATTGCAGTAATTGGGGATTCGGTGGTTGTGTAAAACGAGTGCAGCTGGCATGCTGAGGTGCCAGACAGGGCTGTAGCAGAGCAGCAACTAAGAGCAGAGTGTAAAACACGGCAAGAAACACACATGCAGCTCCATCTCATGCTCCCTCTGGCTGCCCTTTGAAGCTGGGGAGGTTTTTTTCGAGCACACTGCCATTTTAGCAGACAGAACAAGCAACACTGCTCAGACACGTGATATCTGACAAGACACAGACCACACTGCTCCAAGGAGACACAGCTGTCCCGGTACCTGCACACCCTGCCCAACACCACGGAGCAACTCTGTGGGACAGGCACCCACTGCAGTGGGAAGTGATGGAGGAACCAGGCCACAGAGGCAGTTTTTTGTCATGTGAATAGAAGAGCATTGCAGAAACGAGCTCTGCATGCTTTCAGAGGTGGGGGAGAAAGTACAACAGCAGTCAAGCAAAGAGAACTGTTTGTGTTTTAAAGCTGACCCTGCTTTTTTTCCTTTTTTTTTTTCAAGCATTCAGCTCCAGCATCGGTACAGTGACCATTTTAGTGTCCCCTCCTCCACTAGATCATCTTTGTGTGCATCCCAGTGCCAGTTCCATTAACAAGAGGCTTCACATCCAGGACATCCTCCCTTCCTGAACCCTTGTCATGGATTCCAAGTCTAAACATACTCGGAATGTACGTGCCATCATCACAAAATGTTTCCAGAGGCAAGACAAGGGGCCACGTTGTGGTAAGGAGCTACACTAAAGACAGAGCAGCAACAACCCAGAGATGTGAGGATCTGTCACTCACCAAAAATCCAGCAGAACACTCAAACTACAAGCTCGAATTTAGGGATGCTGTGTCTCAAAGATGCTGGTTTACATATCAGCAGAAGCTGGGCCCTCATATAGGGCTAGAACATTCATTTGCAGGATACACAGCCACCATTACCCTTTCAGGAGCACAGGCAAAAGAAAGTGCAGGAGATTTTGACATATGAGTTCCAAAATCAGAGCAGAGCCTCAGTTCGTTAGGTAAAAAGTTATAATTTCTTCTTAAATTTCTTTCCAATTAACGCCCATTATCAGTGAAGGCAAATATAAAACAGAAAAAGCAAACTCCACAAAACCCAAATCGTTTCTCCGTTACACTCATGCTGCGCTACAGAAGTCTTGATTCAGGGCGGAATTAGCCTCTCTCTGTCTAATAGCTGTTGTGAAAGTGGAATCACTGCACCCCACATGGAAGTGGAATTGATGACAAACCTCGCAGTCACTTGTATTGCTTATTTTTCCTGCTGTAGGAGATTTCTGAATAGCTTCACTACAGTGCAGGTTAGAAGGTGACTGGCTGGGCCAATGGCCAAGGAAGGAAATATTGCTTCTCAACAGGTTACATTCCTAAAATTCACCAATTTCAAGCAGTTTTTCCCACATATTTAAAAAAATTGGACTTCTGTTCCAAGGGACTGAAGAGCAAAACAAAGGGTCTTCTCTATCACTCTGTAAAAATCACCACTGGCAGAAGATTTTCACATTTTGTTTAATCCTGAGTTCCTTTTAAGTCAAGAAGTCGTCCTGGGAAGAGCCTGGTTGTGACCCAGTTTCTACAAACAGTGCAGCAGCCTGGGCTGATCCAGGTTAAATGCCAAGAGGGCCATTGTTTTAAAAGTAAAATGACACGGAGCCAGCCGTGAGTCACGTCGTGCACAGCACCACAGGAGCTGCACAAACAAGTTAACAGGAGGGCAAACAGGTGGTGGGGAAGAGGCGTTGTGATTTCCCTCCTTCAGCAGCGCTGGAGACCTAAAGGTAAAGGAGGAGGGGACACCTACCAGGGTTGCTCCAAAGTCGGCTTTACTGCTGCTGCCTTTATGACAACAATATAAAGTAACTCCCACAACACAGTGAAGATAAGCTCTTTAAAGAAAATATAAAAGCATTAGCTTGGCAATTCATCCGAACCTCATCATGCATCGTAGACATTTTTGAAGTTTAACAAAGAAAAGCACATCATTAAAGAATACTGCTCCATCACCATTCTTATGCAAATCCTTTCAGATAGTTGGGTGGAAAATTCCATCTAACACGCAGTGAGAAATAAATGTTGCAGGGTGGAAATTTCAGCTATACCGAGTGCATCTATCACTTGTATAATCCAAACTACTGTATGTGCCCTGACTACAGAATTAGTATTGATCCATTCACCATGTAAACATCAAGTACTTTCTATTATTACTTGAAATAGCATGCTATCACAATTTCTATTTCCTCCCTCTATCTTAAATAGAAGTATTGCACATTAGCTCTTCCCTTCATGTACTTTTTTGCGCAGCTATCTAACTACAGTGTTCAAGGCTGTGCTGGGTTTCCTGCAGACATCTGCAGTATTACCATCAAAGTACTTTATTTTCAAGTCATCTCTGATGGAAGGCAATACAACCCTCATTTACACTGAAACCTGTTACTGTGGCTCCTCTTGGTAAAACACACACAGAGCCCTTTGTTTTAAGATCTCTGCTGTGACTACCATTGCGAATGACAACATCGAGCAGCTTTCCCAAACGTTGCTCGCACACCTCTCGTGAGTATCACCAAGATGAGGGTGGACTGCAAGACTCTGAACAGCCGTGTCATCCGAGCACACACAAGTGGGGAGAGGAAAAATCATGGTTTCCATCTCATTTGTCTCAGCAAGAATAAGCTGCCGAGGCTTAAATGCAGCTTTGGAATGTGCTGGGAGATGCTTACAAGCACAACGAGTTTCACCTGTGAGAACCTCGCTCTGTTTCTCAGCACGGTGAAAAATTTAGGATGGGAAATATAAGGGCTTGTCTCCAGAAAAACTCTTAAAATTTTAGGCTGGAGAGCTGGCCCTAGACTTCAGCAAGACACCCCAGACAGCACCAAAGTGCCAAAGCTCTTACTCGGAGGCATCTCTGAGTCAGTGTGAGCAGGGCAGGCAGGGACAGCAGCCACCCCCTGCCCCTGACCAAAGCAGCCCCCAGGGAGTGCAGGCAACGAGGGTGGGGCAGTTTGTGCATTAAAGGCTAGAGGTGACCAAGCTGGTGGTCGCCCCTGCTTGGGAAGGAGCCCAGTGTGGCATCCACTCGGTGGGGAACAGCATCCTCTGCACTCTCCAGAAAGGATGTGGTGGCACAGAGGGAACTGCCATGAAAACATGGCCGTGAAAACATGGCCATGGAAACATGCAGCCACCCAGGTCCTGGGCTGAATGAAGTGCCAGAGCCTGGCATGAGTGGCAGGGCAGTAGAGATGTGAAATGTGTGAGGTGTGGCCAGGTGGATGATCTGCTCTCCCGCTGGCAGAACTAAGGGAGGAGGTAGGAAGGTGAAGAAGCATCAGGGACTCCAAGGAGGAGGTTGACTTGGTGGAGCCACTCTCTACCATCCCTGAGGCAAGTGAACTAGCTGGCTGCACCACAAGAAGAGGATCCCCTACTCTCTCACCAGGAGGAGGGGACCTAAGAAGTGGGAGGAAAATGGAAACAGGTTTCTGCTCAAGGCAGCAAGGTGAATCCCCTCCCTGCCTCCCTCACCTTCCCAGGTGCCCTTGTGCAAGAGGAACAAGCCTCTGGGACCTGAGGGCCAGGCACATGTGACCACCTGGATCTCTGTTTAGGCTGGAGGAATCATGTAAGTGAGCCAGCCTGGTGACCTTACCCCTGCACCACAACCACTTCAGCCAAGAAAAAAAGAAGGGTAGTTGTGTCCATGCCTTCCTTCCGAGAGGAACAGGAGGCCCGAAATGCTGACCAGACCCAGAAGTGTGCTGCCTGCCTGGGCAAGGGAAGTTTAGTAGAAAACTCCTTAGTCTGATGCGGTCCTCTGGGTATTATCCACCTCCGGTTCTCCAGATGGGCAGTGATGAAGTCCCAGCAAGAAGCCTGGGAGCAATCAAGGGGGACTGCAGGGCCTGGGGGCACAAGTGTTTGTTCTCCTCTATCCTGCCAGTTGCAGGGAACGATGGGGGTGGAAACAGGAAAATCCTCCAGGCGAATACCTGGCTCCGAGCCTGGTGTCACTGGCAGAATTTTGGTGTGTTTTGAGCACAGGACACTCACTGCTGACAGAGGACACCTGTCTCAAGGGGTGTTGGGTCCCCCACTCTCATTCTCATGGGGGACCTGTGCTTCTCTGCTCTCTGCCTGCCACTCATGGTGACAGCAAAACCCCACAAAGCGTCCACAGGAGGTGAGCTTCTCCCCTACCACACAGCCCTGCTGTGGGCCACCGAAACATGCTCACTCCTCTGTCTCCAGAAGTGCAGAAAGGCCTAACAATCTAATAAAGCACAGAAACTGGAAAGCCCAGAGAACACACTGAGAATGGCAGGGCTCTTTATTTCCAGAACAACAGTGCACCTTCCTCCAGGCCTTCCCCTCACAAGGCAGCACAGTAAAGCCCCCCAGCCTCAGAGGTCATGATGGTGCTTCCCAGTGCATCTCAGAGCAGGCTATCTGATACCACAGCACACCAGCATGCCAGCTGCAATGAAAATTCCAGGAGCTCCGAGCCCAGAAGACATCTGGGCAGTCTCAAAGCATGTAGGAGGGATGGCAGACTGCAAAGGGTAGGCAGGGCAGAGGAGGAAGACGAGTAGGAGGGCTCAGAGTCTGTAGTTCATGCACCTCCCATTATGGGCTCGCTTCCCTCAGCAGACCTGCAGCCCCTCCCTCCGAGACCCAGGTGGAAAACAAAGGAGACAGATGGTCAATCAGAGTGGTTCAGACATCATTCCTTTGGACATTACTGGAGTGGTGATGATTTACACCAGCTGATAAACTGACCACTGGGTGTTGGAGTGCTGGAGGGCAATTCCACCACTCTGCCACCTCCCTCCCACCACAAAACGAAGGCAAAAAGAAAGCCCTGCTTCTGGGAAGAGTACGTCAACTCCAGTGCAGGGCGTGTTTCTCATTGTTCATAAAACATCCTGTAGGTCTCTGGTCCCAAGCAACTGCTGACAGCCATCTGCTGAGTGTGATTCTTTTGATATGACTCAAGGAAGAGAGAAGTCTCTCTCCTCAGAAAACCAAATAAACCAGGTGCCTGGGGTGCACCAGGGATTATCTGACAGAAACCTAAACAGGAAGACAGAAGACTGCCTCCAGGTTCTGTCACACAGAGAAGTGTTCAGGACTCAACAGAAGCATTCTTCTTCAGCTCCCACATTCTCAAGCTGTATCTCAAAGCCAACACAAACAAGAGGTCCTCCAGCAGTTTCTCCAGGGCCTGTCTGAGCTCTGCCCCTCTGTGGAATTTCAGATGTCAGCACAAATGCCAGTACTACGTGCCTCGTCATCCAGACTCAGCTGGGGGGCTGCTCCAGCAAACAGTGACCAAAGCCAGCAGAAGGAAGTTGCTGACAGACCCTGAAAACAAAACTGACAGCCCACCAGCAGCACTTGGGGAGAGGGGCACCTCCACCGCTCTGAAAAAGCGAGGGTGGGGTTGTCATGTACTTTGAAATTCACTGGTAGCTGGGCAAATACCTCCCCTTGAGCTGCCTGAAAATCCTAGTCTTTGGCAGAAGATGATCAGAGATGACTGTGTCATGAGGGCATCATGGAAGGCACTGGAAATGAAGGGAGGAGAAACAGAAGGGTCAGGGAGATGCGGGAGGCAAATAAATGCATCCCGAACTCAGCCAGTAGGTTGGAATGGACCTGCTTTTCACTGTCACTGGCATCAAGGATATACTGCAGCATGTTAGCATGCCATTACCAGCTTGATCACTCATTTATCTCTCTCACATCTTCCAAGCTTCTGTAATTATCACCCCAAGATGTTCCCGAGTATCACCTCTGTGTCCTTTGCCTGATCCACTCTTCGCCAGACCATCAGCATCCCTCAGTTTCTCGAGATACATTTCAGTCACCATCAATCTAAGTAGCAGAGACCTCTGGACCATCCCTTGAAATTAGGTTTGTCTGTTTGCTTACTTAAAGCTGTGTTATAAAACATGCTGAAGTGTTCTTCTTTTTTTTTTTTTTAATTAAGCAATGCAAAAAAAAAAAGGGAAACTGTGCTATCAGAATGACTCAATAAGTCTTGCTGTTATTCTCACACAACTGCTAATTATAAGGTCATAAAACCATTTTCCTCCTACTTAGCCCAAAATAGTAAAGTCTTACACATACCAGCTACGTAAGAAGCAAGTAATGCTTTATCACTTACTTGGCAGCCCACCACCATCAGTATCTGTGGCATGAACCTAAGATCCTCCTGAAAAAGGTTAGCAGAGGAACACTTGCTAACATGCCAACACTATTTCCTAACATTACAGCTAGAGTCTCTGAAGAGCAAAAGGCAAAGCTTCTCTCTGGGACACTTAGGAATGTGGTCTATGGCACTAATCGTACCTTTTCTAAAAAAAACCAGAAGCCCAGCAGCCAAATAGTTGTCCCCATTACAGCCATATCCTCTAGCCATTAGTGCATCCTGCCCACCTTGCCCCTCAGAAGTGGCAGGGAAATGCTCTCGTGCATCAGATGAGCCATTCTGGCAGACTAACCCCGAGGAAACCTGGGGTTTGGGCTGCCCCACTGTCTCTCTCCTATTTACAGGCTGCTGTTCCACCAGGATGTGTGTCACCCTAACCAGTGACTTGCACCAGTACACCCAACCACAGGCAAGGCTGGCACATACCCGCTTCTCAAAGCCAAAGGACTTGTTGCATTCCCTACACAGGTCTCCCAGCTGAGTCCACTGGCCACTACCCTGCTGCATAAAAGGATCTGAACCGCAGCAAAGCAGCGTCCTGCTCCAGCTACTGCGCTGACTGCAAAAGGATGCATTCCGTTTGCTCACTTCAAAGCAACCACAAGCATTTCTTCTTGGGTAGAGGGTTTTCGAAGTGCTTGAGCCCATCACCAGCACCCCAGAGGGCAGCAGGGATTGCAACAACCTCCTGCCTTTGCAAGCTTCCAGATAAGCGCCTTCAGGGTGTTCCTCATTCAGCATGCAACTGCCTTAGGGTGCCCATTCCTCGTCACACGCCGGACCCAAGAGCTGTAGGCCCTGAATCAGAGCAATCAGACACACAGAAGCTCATAATTTTGCCACCAGATTTAAAGCAGCCCTCGTGCTCTCTGCTGGTTCCCGCCCTGGTGCAAACCCCTGCTCGGGGCCCTGCTTCACCCGGTGCTCAGGTGCCGGGAATGGGGTGCTGATAGGTGTCACGGTTTGACACTGGCTGAATGCCAGGCACCCACAAAAGGCCTGCTCACTCACTCTCCTCTGCTCTGCAACTGGACAGAGGAGAGAGAATTTAACAAAGGGTTAACGAGTTGAGATGAGGACGGGGAGAAAACACTTCAAAGGGCAGAACAGGCTCTACTTAATGATATAAAGTGAATTTATTACTAACAAGATCAAAGAATGAGAAGTAAAATAAGCCCTTAAAGACACCCTTGTCTCCCCCCAACCCCTCCCTCCTTCCCACCAACGGCACAGGGAGACGGGCTGGGGGGTATGGTCAGTTCATCACCAAAGATCTTCTTTCTGCTGCTCAGGGAGAGGAGTCATTTCCCTGCTGCACCGTGGGGTCCCTCCCACAAGAGACAGTTCTCCGTGAACTCCTCCAGTGTGGGTCCACTCTCACGAGCAGCAGCCCTCCCAAAACTGCTGCGGCGTGAGTCCATCCCACGGGCAGACAGTCCTCCCAAAGCTGCTGCGGCGTGGGTCACTCTGCCACTGGGTCAGTCCTCCAAGGATGACTGTGCCAGCCTGGAAGCAAGGCCTCTCTCTCCATGGCACCTCCTCTGGATCACAGCGTCCCGGTACCCACCCGCTCCGGCGTGGGCACCTCCCCCACAGGCTGCAGGTGGATCTCTGCATCCCCCGTGGACCTCCATGGGCTGAAGGGGGACAACTGCCTCACCATGGTCTTCACCACAGGCTGCAGGGATATCTCGGCTCCGGCACCTGGAGCACCTCCTGCCCCTCCTTCTGCAAGGACCTTGGTGCCTCTGTTGCTGTTCCTCACATATTCTCACTCCTACTCTCTAGCTGGAAAATTACAGCAGTGCCTCAAACTTTGTTATGATTTTTTCTTCAATCTGTTATCACAGAGGCGTTACCACCATCTCTAATTGGCCCAGCCTTGGCCAGCAGCATGTCTATCATCAGAGCCATCAGGGATTGGCTCTGCTGGACACAGTGGAAGCTTCCGGCAGCTTCTCACAGAAGCCACCTCTGTGGCCTCCCTGCTACCAAAAACCAGACCCTGCAAAACCAACACAATAGGAAACAGCCACTTCTCTCTTTGGCTTTAATTGTGCTCACCCCTCCTTCTCCTGCCAGCTTCACGCAGGGATCTCCGCGCCCGAGCCGCGCAGACGTGAGCTCCAGAGGCGCAGCCAGATCCCACCGGCAAAACGCGGCTCAGGCCCGCCAGCCCACCCCGCCCTTCCCGACCACTGCTGCAGCACCAACTAGAGCAGATCTTCCCTGGCAGGGTCGTTTCCGTCACGCAGACGTTTTGTGCTTGTGTCTCTGCACACAGGCTTTCCACGCGGAAACCTCCAGGAGATTTTTTTCGGGATGTAGAGCCTGCATCTGCTCCAAAAATCGGGAGGAAGGGTAGAGATGGCGAGCTGGGGAGCTCCTTCCCCTGTGGCAGGGCTAAGGCAGGCACAAGGGTCTGTTTATTTGGCATAAGCTGGAGAGAATCTGCAGAACTGTAATAGCCCAAGCTCTGGAGCCTTAGGAACAGATCTGAATAAAGAACTGGAGGCCAGACAGCCAAAGGTATTCAGATGCCTGAGCTCCTCTGCTTTCAGCACCATCCATCATCTGGGCCTGACCCACAGAACTGCAAAAGCAAAGCCACACTCATGACTGTTTTCTCCACGGAATTCATGAAGTCTCCAGAACCACCCTGCACAGAACCATGGTAGCAGGTGGTCTTTAAGAACCCTGCAAGAAAATGCAAGGGGAGAGGCTACTGGAGAAGCATCCTTTTTCTTCTCTATAGCAGAAACACAAGGGTTTTTTCACTGCTGCCTATGCTACTGTTTAAATGAATCCCACATAGACAGTTAGTTGGATCCTACGAAACAAGAAGGCTACACTTGGCACCTGCTGTGTTACAGATTGTGCCTGTGAAATTGAATTTACAAGGACAAGACCAGAGAGAATGGCAAAAAACAAGAAGCTGCTGAAAATGATGTATTTGCCTGTGCTATGTTAATAATTCGTCATTAAAGGATAAGGAAAGACTGCCATGCACTTAGCAGTGAAGATTTCCTTCAAGTCTTCAGCATAGGACCTTAGCTATTTGGAAAATCAGCTTTTTGGGAGAATGGCTCTATCCTACATTGCTAGTGCACAAGAAACTAAACCCAGCTGACTTGCAAGTACTACAGTTGTGTATTTATTAGACAACGCCAGTGAAAAGGTTGCATTGTGGGTGACAGGTGGCATTAGCCATGTAACTTCTCTCTGCAGAACTGAAACCCAGCCACATTGCTAACTCACAGATTTAAAAACACCACATCCCTCAACGAAAGAAATGTAAAGACTGTTAGACAGCTGCCTGGTGTTCGGGCTTGTCTGGTGAGAGCAGAGGAGAAATCTCAGGAGGGCAAAGCTGTTCACTTGGTCATCTGTTAGCAGGGGAAGAACTTTATGCAGCCCAGCAGATCTCCCCTCCAGGACACACGCAGAGTTGTGTGCATGTGTGTAACATATACTGAAAAGATAATGGTGTTTGTGAGGGTAATTTCTTCCCAGTTTCCAAGCTGGCTCGTGCAAACCGGCCGAAGGACCCTGACACAGTCAGGAAAAGGATTTCAAAACGTGCAGGATTAAAATATCATAGGATCATAGAATCGTAAAATATCCTGGGTTGGAAGGGATCTCACAAAGATCATCAAGTCCAGCTCCTGGCCCTGCACTGGACTATTCTCAAAAGTCACACCATGTGCCTGGGAGTGGTGTTCAAATGCTTCTTCAGCTTTGTCAGTCTTGGTGCCATGGCCACTGCCCTGGGGAGCCTGTTCCAGTGCCCAGCCACCTTCTGGGGGAAGAACCTTTTCCTGATATCCAACCTAAACCTCCCCTGACACAACTTCAGGCCATTCCCTGGGTCCTGTCATTGTCACCACAGAGCAGAGATCAGTGCCTGCCCCTCCTCTTCCCCTCACAAGGAAGCTGTAACTGCAATGAGGTGTCCCCTCAGTCTCTTCTTCTCCAGCTGAACACACTGAGACCTCAGCCTCTCCTGATTCGGCTTCACCTCCAGACCCTTCACCATCTTCATAGCCCTCCTTAGGACACTCTCTAATACTTTAATATCTTTTTTATGTTGTGATGCCCCAAGCTGCCCCCAGCACTCGAGGTGAGGCCGCCCCACCCCAGACCAGAGCGGGACAATCCCCCCCTGGCCCAGCCAGTGATGCTGTCCCTGGTGCCCCCAGGAGAGCGATGTCCCTCCTGGCTCCAGGGCACTGCTGGCTTGTGTCCAACTGGCCACTGACCAGGAGCCCCAGGTCCCTTTCCAGGGCACTGCTTTCCAGCCTCTCATTCTCCAGTCTTTCCATACATCCATGGTTGCCCCATCCCAAGTGCAGACTCCAGCACTTTCCCCTTTTGAACTTCCCCCAGTTGGTGATTGCCCAGCCCTCCCATTTGTCAAGGTCTCTCTGCAGGGCCTCTCTGCTTTGGATTGATTCAACAGCTCCTCCCAACTTAGTATCGTTGTCAAACTTCCTTAGTGTCCCTTCCAGTCCTGCATCCAGGTCATTTATGAAGATGTTGAAGAGCACAGGGCTGAAGATTGAGCCCTACAGGACCCCACTAGTGACAGGTCACCAGACTGAAGTCACCCCATTCTATATAACCCTTTGTGCCCAACCCATGAGCCAGTTGCTCACTCATCACCCTGCACCCAGCTGATGTGTTTATTCAGCTGTGGGATGGACATTTTGTGCAGAAGGATCCAGGGAGAGACAGTATGGAAAGCTTTGCTGAAATCCAAAATGATTACATCAATTGACTTCCCTTGATTAACCAGGTGGGTTATCTTGTTGTAAAAGGAAATCAAGTTTGACAAACAGGACTTTCTCCTCATGAACCTGTGCTGGCTGTGATCAGTGTGTCCTCCAGGTGTTTATCAATATGTCCCGGAATAATCTTCTCCATAACTTTACAAGGCACTGGAGTGAGACTGACAGGCCTGTAGTTCCCAGGGCCATCCTTCTTGCCCTTCTTGAAAATCAGGATGTTCACCAGCTTCTAGTCAACTGGGACTTCTACAGATTCCCAAGACTGCTCAAAAATCATCAGGTGAGTCTTTACGATGGCATCAGCAGCTCTATGAGTATTTTTGGATTAATTCCATCAGGCTCCTTAGACTTAGAGGGATCCAGCTGGAGCAGCAGATCCCACACAAGTTCAGGATGTGGTCAAGTGGGAGCTGATCGCTGTCACAGCCATGGTCCTCCAGCTCAGGGCACTGGGACCCCCTTAGCCCATCATCTGTGTTGAAGACAGAAGACAAAAAAACATTGACCATCACTGCCTTGTCCCTGTCCCTGTTTCTGAGACGACCATCCTCACCCTGGAATGGGCCAATGTTATTTCTGGGCTGCCTTCTGCTATTAACATATTTTAAAAACCGCTCTTTTTAATGTCCCCCACGGTTCTGGCCAGCTTCAACCACAATTAGGCTTTGGCTGCACAAATTTTCTCCCTACAGTGGCAAGCAGCACCTCTGTATTCCTCCCACGTCATCCAACCTTGCTGCCACTGGGGAAATGCCTTCTTTTTTCGTTGTAGCTCCCAGAGAAGACTCTTGCTCAGCCAAGATGACCTTCTGCTTGACTTATGGCATTCTGGAACTGCCTGCTCCTGTGCTCTTGGGAGGTGGTCCTTAAAAAGTGACCAGCACTGGTGGCACCACAGCACCTTCAAAAGTGTTTTCCCAGGGGACCTTACTCACTAGTTCCCTGAGCAGCCTGAAGTCTGCTCTCCTCATGTCCAGGGATGATGTTTTGCTGTCACTTCTCCTCCTGTCAACAAAGATTTTAAGATGTATTTGACACATAGCACCTCGTAACACTGTATGGAGCACTGACAAGCTTGATGGAGAAGCACCAGTGTTTGGAGTCACGAGGTAACCCTGGAAGCAACTTAATGTAAGGAAGTCAAATCTAAGCTTAAAGGAAAAGGAACAAAAAGATAAAACCATTAGAATACAAAAAACAAGGGGGCAACCAAAATTCAGATTTCACTACATAAGCCTCAAACAACTTGAGAAGCCACAGGACCCTTGCAGGTGAGGGTTTTTGCCCCTGAAGCACTCCAGGCTGGAGAAAGAGAGGCTGGAAAGTGTCCCAGTGGAAAAGAACCTGGGAGTGCTGGTCAACAGAGCTGAACATGAGCCCAGGTGAGCCCGGGTGGCCAAGAAGGCCAATGGCCCCTGGGCTGTCCCAGCCATGGGGTGGCAGCAAGACCAGGGCAGTGACCATCCCCTGTGCTGAGCACTGCTGAGGCCACACCGTGAGCCATGTCCAGCTCTTGGCCCCTCATGACAGGAGAGAAATTGAGGGGCTGGAGCGTGTTCAGGGAAGGGAACAGAGCTGGGGAAGGGTCTGGAGCACCAGGAGCAGCTGAGGGAGCTGGGGGGGCTCAGCCTGAACCAAAGGGGGCTCAGGGGGGACCTTCTGGCTCTGCACAACTCCCTGACAGGAGGGGGCAGCCGGGGGGGAGGGTCGGGCTCTGCTCCCAGGGAACAAGGGATAGGACAACAGGACAAAGCCTCAAGCTGCACCACGGAAGGTTTAGGTTGGACGCTAGGAAGAATTCCTTCACAGAAATGGTAATTAGACATCGGAATGGGCTTCTCAAGAGAGGTGGTGGAGTCACCGTCCCTGGAGGAAAAACTGGGATGCGCTGAGTGCCAGGGTCTGGTTGGCGAGGTGGTGGCCGGTCACAGGCTGCACCCGGTGATCAGCTTTTTTCGAGCTGATCGATCCAGTGACTCCGCGGTGACCGCGGCTCCCCGAGGCGGGGCCGCTCCCGCGGAAGGTGCCCGCGGCACGACGGCCCCGGGCGGGCGGCGAACGGAGGGGAAGGAGGGAGGGAGCGGGATGCGGGAAGCGGCACCGGGTCCCGCTGGGCATCGGGGAGTCGGTGGCTGGCATTGAGCGCCGGCGGACCGGGAGCGGAACCGGGACCGGCAGAGAGAGAGAGAGGGAGCGGGGCCGACAGAGGGAGAGGGAGCGAGAGTTGGAGCGGGCCCGGGAGAGGGAGGTGGAGCGGGAGCAGGACTGGGAGAGGGAGATGGAGCAGGAGCTGGGAGCGGGAGCTGGGAGCGGGGCCAGGAGCGGGAGATGGAGCGGGAGCGGGGCTGAGAGAGGGAGATAGAGCGGGAGTGGGAGCGGGAGATGGAGCGGGAGCGGGGCTGAGAGAGGGAGATGGAACGGGAGCGGGAGCGGGAGATGGAGCGGGAGCGGGGCTGAGAGAGGGAGATGGAACGGGAGCGGGGCTGGGAGAGGGAGATGGAACGGGANGGGGCTGGGAGAGGGAGATGGAACGGGAGCGGGAGATGGAGCGGGAGCGGGGCTGAGAGAGGGAGATGGAACGGGAGTGGGAGCGGGAGATGGAGCGGGAGCGGGGCTGGCAGAGGGAGATGGAACGGGAGCGGGAGATGGAACGGGAGCGGGGCTGGGAGAGGGAGATGGAACGGGAGCGGGAGGTGGAACGGGAGCGGGAGATGGAGCGGGAGCGCGCGGTGCCCCGGCAGCGGCGGGCGCGCGCCACCTGCCGGCGGGAGCGCGGAGGCTGCGCGGCCACGTGGCGCCGCCCGGGCCGGGGCGCGCCCCCGCGCCCGCCCCTGCGCGCCCCCGCGCCCGCGCGGAACCACAGGATCAATGACGCTGGAAAAGGCCCCTGAGGACACCGGGTGCAACCGGTGACCGGACACCACCTTGTCCTGAGCAGACCATGGCACCGAGTGCCGCGTCCGGTTGTCCCCGTGCACCTCCAGGGACAGCCCATTCCCGTACTTAAACAGCCCTTTCTGTGAAGAAATCCTTCCTAATGCCCGACCTAAGCCTTCCCTCGGAGGGAGCTTGGAGCTTTGTCATCTCATCCTGTCACTGTTCCCTGGGAGCACAGCCCGACCCAAACCACCCCCCAGCCCCGCCGGCTGCCCTCTCCTGTCAGGGAGTTGTGGAGAGCCAGAAGGTCCCCCCCGAGCCTCCTTTTCCCCAGGCTAAACACACGCATCTCCCTCAGCCACTCCTCATCAGACCTGTGCTCCAGATGCTACCCAGCTCCGTTCCCTTCTCCAGACACACTTCAGCACCTCAGTGTCCTTTTGAATCGAGGGGCCCAGAACTGGACACTTGAGGTGTGACCTCACCAGTGCCAATTACGGGAGGACAATCACTCCCCTGGTCCTGCTGGCCACACTGTTTCTGACACAGAACACTGAAAATACTCTTCGGATATTCTGAAATATTTTCCCCCCTGTCCCTCAGGCATCCCTGCTGTCCCCTCGCCAGAGCAAGGGCCTCAGCCTGGCCTCAGGAACAGTCAGGAGACATCCCCACCTCTCCACCTGCCACTGCAGAGGTTTCCCCTCTCTTTCCATTCCCAGGCTTCAAACTCAAACCATGCTCTCCATCTCTCTGGCAGCCCAGCCAACGTGTTTCCACGTGTGCTGGGTTTTCCATTTTTCCAGCCTGCCTCTTCTCACCTCACAAATCACAGAATCACAGAAAGGTTACGGTTGGAAGGAACCTCTGGAGATCATCCAGTCCAACCCACTCTGACATGGCAGAGTCACCTGGAGCAGGTGACACAGGAACGTGTCCCGGTGGGGTTGGAATGTCTCCAGAGGGGGAGACTCCACAATCTCCCTGGACAGCTGTTCCAGTGCTCTGCCACCCGCAATGGAAAGAAGTTCTTCCTCATGTTGAGTTGTTTTAGTTTACAGCCATTGCTCCTTGTCCTGGCGCCGGGAACCATCAAAAACAGCCTGGGACCCTCCCCTTGGCACCTGCCATTGAGATATTTCCGTGCACTAATGGGATCATTCTCAGTCTTCTCCAGACTAAACAAGCCCAGCTCCCTCAAGTCCCTTAATGATCCTGGTGGCCCTGCACTGGACCCTCTCCAGCAGCTCATCCTCCTTGGCCTGAGGAGCCCAGAATTGGACACAGCACTCCGGGTGCATGGTCCCTTTTCAGTGCCAGCCACCCCGGGTGCTCGATTTAACCCAATTATCCCAAAGAACGGGTGCGGTGCCACGTGGGGCGATCAAAGGGTTTGCAGCTTTTCTGCTCTGCCCAGGATGGCTTCACACAGGAGTCCTCTGTGCCAGCATCCACAATCAGGCCAGAAGGGATCCAGAGACCAAGGTGGCACCAGTTGCATGCCAAACACTTGGGTTTGGTTGGCTTTGGGTGTGTGTTTTCGTATGTGTTTGTCTTTCAGAAGGAACAGCTCTGAGCTTCAGAATAATTACAAACCCTGAAGCCATCTGTGGGCACAAGAAGATTTTGTGGCAGATCATTTGCCATCCAGAAAAGGCTTTTTTTTGTGGGGAGGAGAGTGTGCAGAATTCAACAAAACAAATTATGTAAAATGAAGCCACAGTAGACAAGATCAGCATGGGAGACTTAGCCAAGTAGGTTATTTCCCACTAACTCTACTGCCAATTGTTAGAGGGGGATTTAAACAAAGCCAGGTTTTTAGGTTTAATCCAGAACCACTGAAGAAATAGAGAACTGACAGAGAAGTATCAGTGCTCCAGAGCCTCATTTTAAATAAGGACAACACTTGCATCCATCAACAATCAACTGCTGTGTTAGAGCACATCCGTAATATCCAGAGAAAACGGGGAAATAATTTCTGATAGCGTCCCTCTTTTGAGGTGTTTATTACATTGTTTCTTTCCAAAATTCTGTACCACGTCATGAAACATCCCAGTGCAGAAAGATTTATTGTAAACAATTCTGTCACGTCACCACTTGCTCTGAGGAGCTGATAAACCACCTGTACCTGATTCCCCTCCAGGCACAACAGAACAGATGGGCCCCTTTGATGCTCAGTTCCAGGTGATTACCTGAGGACGGCAGCAGCACAGGCAAGACATTCCAATATTGTCCTCCGTCTTCCACGTCCTCCAAGATTCCTGGTGAAACGTCCAGGTACAGCCAGCACCCACTATAAATAACAGGAATTTGTCAGGAGTCTTGTTGCTGCTCTGGAATAAAATTGGAAACACATGGAAGCACTGTAGCAGGTACATGCAAATTTTTATCTTTTGGCTTTTTACAGCAGGCGTCTTGGAGAAAAAAGGACTGAAAAAGGCCCCCTCACTTCTCACATAGAGCCCATGTTAGGGTAGATGACTGTGTCTTATGGTTCCCTGCATAAACATTTCAAGTTCTCAGACTTACCACTTACATGGGTGGAGAATGTACCAAGGTATAAAGATGCAAATGTTGATTTTTCTTTTTTACAGGGAAAGCATAGAGAAAAGTATATGAAAAGGAATATTTTAAAAACAGACAACGTTATCAAAGTACTTCTGGCAGCACCTTTTTTAACTCGTTTTGAACAATACCTTAGCCTGTTAGCAGACCCCCAAAGATCATGTTAGTAACCTCCTGCAGAACTGATCTGGCCATCAGGTTGCCTGTAAACACTTCCTGGCTTCACCACTGGTTGGGGTACATGGTGCTGGATGGAGTCCTTCCACCGATTCCAGTAAATTTGACTGGAATGCAGTTCTGAGAAACGCTGAAAAACAACAGAGTTAGTTGTGTGGACTACAACAGTCATCAGGGGCACCAGGGGTTCATTGAGCTGGAGACTTACAAGGCCGAGAGTGAGATGTGCATTGTGCATGCAGCACATCTGCAATTCCAGTGCACTGTAATTTCTACAAATCACACGTCATGTCCGCGGATATATTGAGGTGACTGCCTTCCATTGATCAACAAGCAGGAGTTTCAGGATCAAAAGAGACTTAGAGGCAGGTTGCTATTCATATCCCCAAAGCTGGAAAAGGAGCTCTGGCTTGCACAAACCCCGTTGACTTCTGCTTTGGTAACTGAAGGATGTGTATCAGAGCCATCATCAGCAGAGCAAATACTGATGGAGAGCCAAAGCCTCAGATTTCCAGGGAGGCCTTCCAAGAAGAGTTCATGGATGGTTCTTTAAGCCAACTGAAGGCCACCAGTGGGGCAGGGGAGATAGCGGGAGAGGAAGGTCTTGGATGTTAGGGATGTGCTACAAAAGGTGCAAAGATGGTAGTCAAAGGCAGGATGGGAAAGAAGCACATGAACGCAGCAGTGATGTAAATGCTCTTAAAAAGTCCTAACAAGGCCACATGTTAAACATCTCAGTTTTACACGTGTGGTTTTTACACACAAGTCTTGCTTAGGCAAGCAAGTCTAGAAGTAGTGTACCACATCACCACTACCCACTAAGTCAAGTACACAGTTCTGTGCACTAAGAAAAAAGGATATCTGATTTCTATGGCGTGGGAAATACTGTCAGCACCATGCACAGCTCGGCCAAGTTTGTGGCAGACCTTGCAGCCCAGCAGAATGCCAAAACACATGACCTAATGGGCTTTGCACCGTACATGGTCTCACGTTTTATTTGGTGACAAATACTCGTCATAAAGTGTTTGCCGAGACAAAGAGAATAAAGGAAGAGTGGTATTCATGTTGTTTGCCAAGAAAAATAACAGAATATTTGTTTGTGTAGTTTGCCAAAAATACCAGGTATCACAATAAACAGGCACTATGTCAAATTGATCAGTTACTGACACCACCTACCCTGCTGACTGCAGCTGAAACCATCATTTGGTCCTCTATTTTAAATAACTCAAAGATTACAGGGCTTTGGTTTTCAAGTCAAATACTCCTTGCACACGTATATATTATACATTACACCTACACACTTCACTCTGGCAGGATACAACACAAACAACCATTTCAAAGAGAGTGACACAGAGCCAAAGCCTCCTCTAATTTAAGTTAACAAGGGAGGATCACCAGCACCTAAAGTGAACGTGTTCATGAGCACATGCAATTCAAAGCGACAGAACAGCAGTAGAAAGTTACTTTCACCCTTCCACCCTGCTCTGTTTTCTTTGGGATCACCCAGACCTGTCTGCTGAATTAGAAGTGAGCCTTGTAAAACAGACATATTTTAAGTTTGTTGATTTACTTTTTTTTTTCCTTGTAAGTGAGAAGAAGGATGATTTTAAAACAAAACCTATAAGCTGAAAAACAATAGCTCAGGAAAATTTGTACATCATAATGCAAGCTTAAATATTTTTCTCCTTTTTACCTCTCTTATAAAAATATGCCTAAAAGGAATCAAGTTCCCAGATACCATTTCTGAGCAAACTTTTACCTAAACTGAGATTTTGTAACTGAACATTGCCTCCAAAGAGTTCACCAGATGAAGTACTACCACACTTTTAGGAAAGCTGCTTTTGCATCCCAGCCCAGATTGTGGAATTGGAAATTACAAGGAGCAGGAGGAATGAGTACTGTTAAAAACTGTAAGCAAGACCAACGCATTTCAAATTTAGTTTGGTAGAATAAGAAACAGTGAAGGTGAAATACCATTTGCAATAGAAAAGCAGAAGGAAATGAGAGCAAACCTGAGTCAGCAATGAAATAATCACATCTGACACACAGCTGTATGGTGTTGAGGGTGAAATGATTCAAAGGATCATAGCTGAGCAGTAATGATGTAAGGTCCACTTCTGCTGAACTCAGTGAAGACATTGCTGCTGACTTTACCCAGATAAGGATTATACAGCTCACAGTTTGAAGGCCAAGTGCCAGACGTCTTTAAACTGATAACCTTGGAAAAAGATCCCTTGTCCATTTAGACCATCTTGAATTCAAGGACTTTGGATTAATTTTGCCAGCCTGTTCCAGCTGGGATGCAGTCATCAGTGGATAAGATGACCACGGGAAAGTGTGTTGTGGGGAAAGAAACTCCTGATGGAACACAGTCTTAACTGAACTTAATTGAATATTTCTTACTGATGCTGAGTATGACCTTCTCATACTGCAACTACTGTTATGAACAATGAGGAAAAAGTGCACTCTATCAGGTCATAAAGGCTGCTGAATTTCATATCAAAAAGAGCTTCAAGAGAGGCTCTGGTCTCCAGATGAGCACTGTATGTGTGTGAGAGAGAAACCTTTGTGTCCACTGAAGATCTAGTCCTGAAATTAATCAGTTTCCCTTTGCAGCTGTGTACCTTAAACAGCACACTCCTCCCCCCCACAGCTTGGCCATCAGGCTGTCCTTTCCATCACTAACAACTCAGGCTTCCCCTGAACAAAATATTTGACATTCAAGTCCTAAAATCCATTCCTCTCCCAGTTTCTTGCCATGCATTTCCCAGCATTCATAAACTACAAATAGAGATAGATGGAGAGAAAAATAAAGACACTCATTCCCTTGAAACCTTTTTGGCCAGAACTTTGCTGCAGGCAGCAATGGAAGCATGATAACTATCTTGCTTTTAAAAACATTTGAGTTGCTCCACCTAAGCAAGGCCAGCTGATGTGTAAGGCAGTCAGCTATTTTAGTACTGTCATGGAATTGGCCAAGGAGTTGCTGAAATACTAATTCCTTTAGACAGAAGCCCTGTAAGTTAACTCCAGACAATTACCTCTGGAACTTCCCGAAAGACAGGCTTCAACCATGGCAAGTTTTATATACATAGAGGGAGGCACAGAGGTGGTGACTGTTTATTGTGTAATATTCCCAGTTTCAGGGATGCACAATGGTTACTGGAGAGAGGCCATTTTCAGACCCAGATACCCACTGTCAGGAGGAGACTTGAGCTGAAAATGTGCTGTGGGGGATTGTTCCAAAGACCTGATGTTTGCCCTCTAAAACATCTCTGATCTCTGGCTATGCTTCAAATAGTTCTGATAGTGCAGATTTCTATCCTCCATCCAATTCCAGTGAAAGAAACAGAATTTTTCCATGCATACATGGCTGGAGACAAGTTGACCATATTTCAACTAGCAAAGCTGCTATGTGAAAGACAAATTGTAATTTGTAGGAACCCTAAATGCAATTTACATGTAATTAAAATTATATATATGTCTGTCTCCATTCTAATGCAAACCTCTTCTTTGAAAGCAAGAGTTAAACCAACATGCAAATCAAGTCCTAGATCTATATTACTGTTGATGGTTTTCAACTTAACTGTTTGGTTCTTATGTAGCAACTTAAATGCAGGAGGTCAAATGCAAGGCTTTTGTTCCTCAAAAAGGACCTGCATGATGTTTGGTCATCATATTTTCCTAGTTTTGGAAAAGAAAAGAAAAATCTGTCAGCTTTTGGACGAGGTCATCACTCAGTTGAACTAGCACAGATTCTTCAAAGCAAATACAGTTTAATTGTTTTGGAAAACAGTAAATAGCTCTTCCATCAGAGCCTTGACCACAGCACACAAAATGTATATGCTGCTACTCTACACAGTGACCTTCAGGTTCATATCTGTCTCAGTCAGCATCAAGATGACCTCTCCCTTCTTAAATCATGTGTGTGATTCCCTTTGTACCTTTATTGCATATTTTCCAGGATGTGACACTCTTGCCTGCCACCCAACCTTGTTACAGATACTAAGATTGAATGTCTCACAGGCAGAGTAATTTCATTCTTTCCAACAATAATTACACTATTGTTACTTTGTAATGTGAATGTCAAAGGAGATAAGGGAAAATAACCATGGGAAGGTGGAAAGAACGATTTAATTCAGCAGGCAATTAAAAATCTACTAGTCATAACGTGGACAAAGGGTTTGCCGTGGCTCAACAAGGGATAGCTCATCAGTTCAAACACATTTAACTAGGAAGGTGCCAGTAAAAAACAGAAGTTAGTTTAATCTATTTTTTTGGTTAAAAACTGTTTTGGATGATGACAGTGAGCAGAGAGAAAGGGTAAAATGAGAACAGTTGTATATATGTTGATGGAAGTAGCACGTCTTTATTAGGAACAGAGAAAATACTGAGAATGCACGTCCCTGACAAAGAGGAAGACCTTCTAAAGAAGGCTTAGGCATTTGGCTTCGGTCCATGCCACTGGGAATTGTGGATGTCATTTCCCACTTGGAATGCTTCTCTCTCCAAACCCTATGAGCACCAAGATGTTAGCAGTAAAGTGTAGCCAGGAATTACTACGGCAGGCACACCCACAGAGGCTTGTAAACACATGCTGGAAAAGCCCTAACGAGAGTACTTACAAGACAGAATGCAACCACTCCAAGGAGATTCCATGGCTGAGGAAATGCAGGCTTTAAAGTGTGCCCAAACATCGTGCATGGAAGAGACTGCAACTGCCCTGCAGAACTGTTCTTCCACTTTCCCAAGCTGTTTCTCAAAGCAGAGGCACATGCAAACCCAGAACCCAGCACCTCTTCTGACCTGACTGTGAGCCAAGGACACAGTCCCCCAGGCAAGATGCTCAGTGCTGGATCTGCAGGCCAAGACTATCAAAGCAGCTTTGGAAATTTGCACGCCCCAGGGGAATGAAACATTAAATGTGTTCAGCATCTTTCCAAGCATCCTCTGGTAAGTGTTCAGGCCAAAGCTTTAAGTGAGCATAGATGTATCTAGAGCCTTCAGTGCACTGCCAGTGCCTAAACACAGAGAGCTGGAAACAGGACCTGCATTTTCTGATCTTGCTTCTTTCAATGCATCCCGAATGTTTTCATGGAACACAGGGACAATATTTTTGCTCTGAGAATGCCACCACAGTTGGTAATGGTCATTCAAACTTTCTCACAGTTGATCTGTAATTGCCTTGGCAAAGAGTTCTGGCAGATGGCAGAACTGCTCACGTCAGGCTCTCCAGACAATCCAACAACAGCATTCAGGCCATTCCACTGGTTGCTTTGGAGGTGCCTGACCCACCCTCTTCATGCTGAACTGTCCTGCACCTATTGGCTGTATGAAAACTCCTGCACACCCACCTGCCTTGAGAACGATCCGGTAACACCCTTGAGTGGGGCACCAAGGACCAAAGAACGAGAAAACTCCCTTTCCTCTGCTGCAGATGTTCCTCCTGGTTGCTGGAGCAGGAGCTCAGCACTGCACCCACGCCTGTTTTAACACTTCCTGTATTGCTGTGTCCTTCCAGAGTGTTTGTGCTTCCGTAACACCAACCACGAGCCAGATAAACAAATGCTCTCCCCACTTGCTTGAGGTGCTCTGTTCTTATGAAATGAGAAGCACCATGGCATAAGTTCCTACAATTAAAAAAAAAAAAAAAAAAAAAATCAATACCCTCTCCCCATCAATAGCCCTATGTGATTAGGCTTAAACAGGTTCTTTTAGCACCAGGTTAACACTGGAAGGGAAAAAGGACATGACTGCTGTAAATAAGACTAAACCATTCTTTTTTTTTAGTCAGTCTGAAGCTTTCTGAGGCCCTCCAACAGGAGAACTATGCTTATTTTTATGTGGCTGACATCAGAAAATAAAAATACCTCTTTTATGACCAGAGTATTGAAATAAAACTCTTATCTGCAACCTAAACACCACGGCAAGTCATCAGTAATATTAGCACATGGCCACAACCTGATAGGTAAGAATTTTTCTCCACACCATCCAAGCTTTCAAAACCCTGAATAATCACAGAAAATTTCCAACTGCAGTAGGATGATTCTTAAAAACAAATTCTGTCTTGGGAGAAAAAAAAAATAGTGGGTGCTTTTTACACACAGAGCAGATATTTGCTGAAAATTCTCATTAAACTCAAGGTCTGCTTTCCGAATGAGATGATAGCTTCAAAGACAATTTTCTGTCAATACCTAAGCAAATGGATAGAAAATAACCGAGGATGTTACTTTTTTCCAAAAACTATTCATTTTCTTGAAGTGTTTGACCATTTCCCCATGATGAATTAAATAACAGTTTTTCATAAGTAATAATACTTCTAAATGAAATAATGGGGGAAATAATTTTCACCTCTAAAAAATAACTTTTTTAAACAAAAATAGTTTTATTGGCTTTCTCTGCTTCCCAGACTTAAAACCAATATAGTTTTCTTGAAAAAATATGTTTCCATGCAGACAAACCCACTCTCAGCTGGAAAAAAGCCCTCAAACAAAGCAGCTGTGCTTAACACTAATAATTAATGCATCTAAAATACCCTTTCATCTGGGCTTCTGAAAGCATTCTACAAATAATGAACTGCACGGAGGCAAAAGAATGACTTCTGTTTTAAAAGAGAGGAAACACTAACAAAACAAGTGCCCACCTTTCAGAAGCAGACATAAACACTACTGCTGCAGCAAAGGATCAGCCCAACAGCCTCTCCAGCCTTTTGTTTTCCTTGTTAGGGAAGATGCTATGGTCGTGGAAGGTGGGTTTTCCAGGGTGAAGCCAATGCTTCATGCTCCAGGTGTGCTGATCCCTGTAATTTCCTAGGACTGTCTGAACCTTTCCCTGGTCTGCCAGGAGAAGATGCCAGGAGTGCATGCCCAGAGAATATCGGGGAATAGGACAGTGCACTTACATAACCATAAACTAAAAGAGAAGTTCCACTCAACATGAGGCAGAACTTCTTTCCACTGAGGGTGGGCAGGGCACTTCATACCCAGGGAGGGTATGAAGTCTCCTCTAGAGTCATTCCAACCCCACCTGCTCCAGGTGAGCCTGCCTTGGTAGGGGGGTTGGACTGGGTGACGTCGAGACGTCCCTTCCAACCCTAAAAATTCTGGGACTCCATAATCTGACAAAACTCTGTGAGGCCTGCCTGAGTCAGAGCTGGTCTCTAACTGCTTTCCATTTCTAGCACTTCTACCCGAGGCAGTGAGTCCCACAGCTTAATTACACACGGTGCAACTTCAGTAGCTTTTCTTTGTTTTGTTTGTTTGCTCAGGATCCATTGCTTACCAGTTTCACTCGAAATTGCTGTACTATCGGCAAAAACCATTCCACGTGCATCAGGTTCAAGCTGATTTTACAGAATTTCATGATAGGCAGTGTTCTCCCCTCTCTTCTGCTTGTCTTGAGCCAGCAGTCTTGATCTACTGAGTCAGTCACTCTCTGTGCCAAAGCCAACCCCTGATTTTCATCAGGTTTCTTGTTCTTTCCTTTCAGAATAAAGAAGATCTAGTAGCTTCGCTGGTCTGATGCCCCTGGATGAGCAGTAAGGAGCCCACACTAGGGGTGGTTAAATTCTGTGTTGCCTGATGTGACTACTGTACTGCATGCCTAGAAGCCAGGACGGCATTTTACCAGGAGTATCATTTTCAACGCCCTCGTGTTTTCCTGGCATTAATGAAGTGCTCAGACCCCACTCTTCTTCACGTCATTTCACCCTGGGTAAAAAAAAATTTAAAAATCAGCACTGTTTAAAGGTATCAGAAGCATATCTCATTAATAACTTGAAGTGCCTGCTCACATTCTTGTAGTTCATGCTGCAAACATATCCCCAGGGGTCTTACCCAACTTGACCTTCTTAATCATTGCTTTTTCTTACAGCATTGATGCTCTGATTTCATAGACATCCACACGGACCAGGTACAGACTCAGAAACGCAGCATGTCACCTCTCAGGTCAGCAACAATGAGGCTGTACTAGCGGTAGAACCATATTCCTAGTTAATTTCTGACAACAGTCTGGGTTCCCTCCTCTTGCTACAACATGTAATAAGATGCTGTATAGCATTCCCAGGAGTTATTCCACTTTGTCCTGACTCCCTGTGTCCTTGCCTTAGCTTGGTCTGAAGCTCACTAACCTTGCGCTCCGTTCCGTTTGCATTTGAGGACAAGAACACAAACACAGCAATGCACAATTTGGAAACTTGTTTCCTATGTCTGTATACAGAGGATACTCTCCATAGCAATGCCTGGGCTTGTTTTCTGAAAATTCACTGCTTTCTCAAAGCATTAGCACTAAATTTTTATCGGGTTTGGTAAACCCTTTAGAATTTGGCATCTGTATCTTCTCACTCAATAGACACTAGCCTTGAAACTCTGTTTTTTTAACAGCCCTTGTGTTTCTGCCTCCTCTAAATTCATTTATGATCCAGTTCCTGCCAAACTTACTCAAATAGAACTTCAGTCTGATATAAGCAGGAGATTTAGGAGATAAAGACAAGGGAAGGAAAAAATCATCACCACATCTGATTTCTAAGGAACTATTCTTTTGGCAAGAGAGCTCTAAACCCAAGCCAGCTACAGGACATCTGGATCACGCTTTGGAGAGATGGATTCAGAAGAATCCAACCTGATCTTGAATTTTTTAATCCATAATGTCTTCAATAAATACAAAGCACATGTGTACTAGCTGCAGGAGAAGATACCCAAATTATTGGAACGTTAGTTATTTGCTCCCAAATTCCAACATTGCTTCACCCATGGCCAAGGGGTTTCAGTCCCAGCACTTAAAAGTCTCAGGCTGTGGGAGTGTGACTCCCAGAGCAGCATCTGAATGATCAGACAGGAGAGTTTTCCTTAATATTCACCTGCTATGCTGAACTAAAGGTGACTAAAAATATATTGGATAATTTGACTGAAGCCACAGGACATGCCCCAGCTGCCCAGAGAGATGGGTTTTGCTCTCATACCCCTCTCTTTTCCCTGGTTCAGCTTGAAAATTTCAAGTAAAGCACTCAACCTCTCTTGTTCCTGCTGTTTTAAGCCTGCAGGAGCTGGAAAGCAAACACCAAAGAACAATCCCCTCCTTTGCAGGAAAACAGCTTTGGGAGAGTCAGAACCAGGCTTCGGTGCATGATGGGTGGCAGGGAAGTTAAGAGAGAAAAGTTTTCATACAAACAACATTTGAACTACAGAAGTCACTCATGCAACAAAGCAGTTGCCATGAAACTGTACTTTCTTCCATATAAAACTAATTTCTTCACTTTGGACTTTTCTGACATCCTTCTACAACAACAGAACCATATAGGTTTGTATCTTCATCTTGCTCAGTGTAATCTACTTGCTAAGTACCTTAAAGGTATATTCAAATTCCACTGAAAGACACTCAAAAATACTTCCATGTAATTCCTAGGCATCCCAGGACCATAAATGGATGTTATTTTCAGAAAATAGAATGTGTGCCAAAAAGCTTCAGATCAAAACATCCAAATTTGGCCAAGAAAAAGTCCAACTTAAAAACCAAAACGATCTAATCTAGCCTTGACACTCAACTGTCTGATAACAGCCTTCTTTTACGGGGGAGCAGAAAACTTGACCAAACCAAAGGTGACTGATTGAAATGACTACCACTAGAAAAATTTGTATATAATTCATTGTGGAAAAATGTGCCAGAGAGCTTGATAAAATTTCAGCCAAAGACAACAAAGTAGATGCATGTTTCTCACTTTTAGGTGCATGTTTCTTCCTTTTTTGCCCTTTAGTTCCTTTCATAAGAACTACATGGCACTGCCAGTATCAGCTTCCAGAGTCCTTCACCCTTGATAACATGCTTTAACAACGCTGAAGAAACCTTTTTTCACAGAATCAAAGAATCATAGAAGAGTTTGGTTGGAAGGGGCCTTTAAAGGCCATCTATTCCAACTCACATGCAATAAACAGTGACACCTTCGATTAGATCAGGTTGCTCAGGGCCCCATCCAACCTGATCTTGAATGTTTCCAGGGATGGGGCATCTACCGCATCTCTGGGCAACCTGTGCCAGCGTTTCATCACCTTCACCATAAAGATTTTCTTCCTAATATTGTCTGATTCGACCCTCCTTCAATCTAAAACCATTACCCCTCGTTCCATCACTACAGGCCCTGCTAAAAGGTCAGTCCCCATCTTTCTTACAAGCCCCAGTTAGGTACTGGAAGGCTGCTATGAGGTCTCCCTGGAGCCCTCGACCCCAAATCTCTCAGCCTGAGGTGCTCCAGCCCTCTCATCATTGTGGTGACCCGCTCCAGTGGGTCCATGCCTTTCCTGCACTGGGGCCCCCTGGCCTGGGGGGGTCTCGCCTGAGTAGGGCAGAGGGGCAGAATCCCCCCCTCCCCTGCTGCCTGCGCTGGGGATCAGCCCAGGACATGTTTGGCTTTCTGGGCTCCCAGCACACGTGGCTGGGTCATGTCCAGCCTCTCACCCACCAGCACCCCCAACTCCTCCTCCCCAGGGCTGCCCTCCATCCCTGCATCCCCCAGCCATTATCAACACCAGGGGCTGTGCAGCCCAGCTGCAGGACCTGTGCATAAGCTATTTATCACACTTGATTGCAGCAGTTTTTATTTGGGATGGCATTTTGATCACCATATTCTACTTCCTGACTGTAGATAAAGCCCACTTGGCAGATCAGTGTGCAATGGGCTGTTCTTGCCTGGGAATATTAATGTATTTCTCTGTCAGCATTCATATTACTATCCATTCCTTGCTGAACAATTTCACACATTTCACAAAAGGCATTTGATTGCTTAACATAGCAGTTTTAACAGAACAAATGCAAATTACTATTTACAACACATTTTTGATTCTCATCTTGGTGTCAAATGCTGTTTCTCTGTTGCTACTCATTTTAAGACTTCACTTAGACCTGAGGATTCACCTTATAAATGAAGAGTATTCACTCTGAGTAAATCTTATATTCACTGTCTAGATTGTTGGAAGATGTTAGATTTCAGCACTGCCCTTAAGCTGAGCAGCTTCAGATGCCTGCAGAAGACAGATGTTTGGGATTCTTGAAGAACAGAGTCTTGCCTAATAATACACTGAAGAATCAAGTTTCAGACGATGGTACTGTTTGTACGACATCCTCCTACCTCCACTTTTTTCCAATAAAATGAAACAGAGAAAAAACACATGAGGAAAGCAAACAGCATTTATTATCTAAAGAAACTTCAGTTCTGTTGCTGAAGCAAATCTTAAGGTATTCCTTTTTACAGAAACAGGGTGTACTTAAAAGAAACTACTCAGAACAGCAAATGGATTAATCAGGACTAGGCTCTTCCAGCCCAAGAATTGAGCTGATAAAGCCACTTCTGAAAGACATAGTTTATATTGGCACAAGGCAGCTACTTCTAATTTTACCAGGTTAATGACAAAACTAGATACAGCCAACTAGTTCATGTGTGCAGCTGAGCTGAATCTGACACACTTTAGCAAAACAGTTATAAGAAATTCTTACCAGAATTCTCACACAGGGAAGTTTACCAGAGAGAGAGAACTATCAGCATGAAAGCTGGGAAGTAATTGTTTATTTAAGGCATCCTGGACAGACTGTATTAAAGTCTCCTGCAGAATTCGGGTTAAACCCTGAGCAGCTGGTTATCTTTTTTTGTATTATAAAATGTCGTTCTCAGAACACTTGCACTCAACTATTCAGTATGGAGCTCTTTTGAGCACCCATCCCTCTGCAGCTTGTGACATCTTTAAACACGAAATTTTGTTTTCATGGTGCTTGAAACAGGATTTCTTTCAGTGTAACTTGTGTTCTGTCTCACAGCAATATACATTTTTAGTGTGGTGTGTATTACTTCTAAGGCGTTCAGTCAAGAAAAACTTTATTTTTTTAAATTTTTAATAGTCGCCTTTAAGTCCAAAAATGAACACAAAACCACACAGTTTTCCCCTCAAATTGTAAACTTGTTAAAGAATCAGTCTAAGCACATTTTCACATTGACTTGGGCTAAGAGTAGCCAGTTATCAGGCAGAATTTCACATCTGTGCAACATGGTTCCATACCACAATCCAGTTCTGTATGGTTTGTACGATCTAGCATACAGAATTACACCTATTCAAAAAAAACATCCAGAAGTTTTAAAAATCACAGACAGGCAGCATTTGCTGGTGTTGCTTAACAACTAGCTGGTTGTTAACTAGTTAACTGGCAGCTTCAAGTTAATCCATGATATCAAGCTACAAAAAAAATGAGACACCGAGTGAATACTCCAAGCATTCATAACTGAACATGAACTTTCAGTGTAACATGTAAGGAATACGACCGATACTTTGTCCAAAGAGTTTGGGTTTTTTTATTTTAGTTCTTCAGTGTTAAAGAAAATAGTAATTTTAGCTTTCAAGGTACAGCACATTTGCTATAAAGTTGGATTTAAAACTGAGTTCAATGCTTTTGGTCATCACCATGGAAATGTGACTAGACAGGCACAAGAAATTTCTTTGGTACTCTTTTTCTTTTCTCTAAGCACAGCACTGGTGACAGCTTTTCTAAATTTAGAGATGTACCTGGAACTAGAACTTTGTCTTTTCAAATCAGATCTCCCTCCACATTCTCTTTGGCATCCCTGCACAAAGATTGACCTAACCCCTCTTTGCTGAACAATACTCTTCAAAGCAGTACTCTCTGAAGACAAATAATATAATTTTGTAAAAATAGTTTATTCTAAAAAGTGGCACATAAATGAAAAGACTCCTCTGGAAAGATTCTATTCTTATGTAATGTAAGATCTCTAAAATGCCAAAGTTCTCAGTTATGAAGTGCATACCACTTAGAACATATTGAGTGAAAAAAAAGATGCAACAAGCAGAAAGCAGCAAGATTTCAGCAAATGCTAATAAAAACTTTCAGTGCTTATGACATTATAGAATGGTTTAGGTTGGAAGAGATCTTTAAAATCATCAAGTCAAGCATTAATACAGCAGGGCTAAGCCCAACACTAAACCATATCCCCAAGTGCCACATCTACATGTCTTTTAAATACCTACAAGGATGTTTACTCCATCACTTCCCTGGGCAGCCTGTTCCAATGCTTTCCACCCCTTCTGTGAAGAAATTCTTCCCAATATTCAAGCTAAACTTCCCCTGGCACAGCTTGAGGCCATTTCCACTCATCCTGTCCCTTGCTCCCTGGGAGCAGAGCCTGAGTCCCCCTGACTGCCTCCTCCTGTCAGGAAGTTGTGCAGAGCCAGAAGGTCCCCCCGAGCCCCCTTTTCTCGAGGCTGAGCCCCCCCAGCTCCCTCAGCTGCTCCTGGTGCTCCAGATCCTTCCCCAGCTCTGTTCCCTTCTCTGGACATGCTCCAGCCCCTCAAGGTCTCACTTGTCATGAGGGGCCCAGAACTGGACATGGCTCGACGTGTGGCCTGAGCAGTGCCCAGCACAGGGGGTGGTCACTGCCCTGGTCCTGCTGCCACCCCATGGCTGGGACAGCCCAGGGGCCATTGGCCGCCTTGGCCACGTGGGCACACCTCGGCTCACGTTCAGCTGCTGTCATCAGGGCCTTTTCCAGCTTTTCACACACTTTTCCCCCAGCCTGGAGCTGCAGGGGTTGTTGTGACCCAAGGGCAGGATCTGGCACTTCCCCTGGTTGTACCTCACACCGCTGGCCTCATCCCATGGATCCAGCCTGTCCAGATCCCCCTGCAGAGCCCTCCTGCCCTCCAGCAGATCCACACTCCCACCCAGCTTGATGCTGCCAGCAAAGTGACTGAGGGTGCCCTCGGTCCCCTCATCCAGACCATTGACAAAGATGCTAAACAGGACTGGCCCCATGCTGATCCCATGGGAACCCCACAGGTGCCCAGCCCCAGCTGGATGTCCCTCCATTCCCCACCACCCTCCAGCCCTGCCATCAGCCAGTTCTCTACCCAGGGAACAGGGCCCTGTCCACGAGCAGCCAGGCTCTCCAGGAGATGCTGTGGGAGATGGTGCCAAAGGCTTTGGCAAAGTCCAGGCAGACACATCCACAGCCTTTCCTCACCCACTCAGCAGGGTCACCTTGTCATGGAGGAGATSAGGCTGGCCAGGCAGGACCTGCCTTTCCTAAACCCAGGSTGGCTGGGCCTGACCCCCTGGGTGTCCTGTACGTGTTACCTCAAGGTGATCTGCTCCAYGGCCTTCCCTGGCACCGAGGGCAGGTGACAGGCCTGCAATTCCCTGGATTCTCCTTTTGACCATTCCTGTAGATGTGTGTCACATTTGCCAGCCTCCAGTCCACTGGGACCTCCCCAGTTTCCCTGGACTGCTGGTAAATGATCGAAAGTGGCTCAGTGAGCTCTCCTGCCAGCTCCCTCAGCAGCCTTGAGCGGATCCCATCCAACCACTTGGGATTGTCCCGGTGGTGTAGCAGGTCACTGACCATTTCCCCATGGATTATGGGGACAACATTCTGCTCCCATCCCTGTCTTGCAGCTCAGGGTGCTGACTGAACAACGTAAATGTACTATCCAATATTGTTCTTTATAATGAAGTTTGCAAAGAAAAAGTGCATATGCTTGGATAAAAATGGAGCCAGAGATGTCTAGTCCCAGATGAACCAAAAGAAAACTACGAACCACTTGCAAAACACCAATATGGCATGAAAAACACCTACACATCAAATGCTTGCAAATAGTCGAAGTAAGCCAACAACAAAAATATCTAAACATTTCTACTTGCTAACTGTAAAGATTTTTTTAAAGTGCCAGATGATTTACTCTCATTTTAAAAAATAGAAAAATACTGCAAAATATTTACTTCAGGAAACGAAGAAAATCTAGACCAGTGCAATGTGAATTATAACAATAATTCAGTTATTTTTCTAGTTAAAGGCATTAGTTTGGTACATTTTTATGGTTTTACACACTGCAATGTGATTGAGCCTTACTCAGATGACGACTTTCTTATTTGGGATGTGCTGCAGTGAACACCTGACAGTGCAAATCAGTGTTACCCAAATGAAGAACTGGGGAATAGGAAGAGGTGAAACAAGTGATATAGTGGAAAAAAAATAACAAATATGATTGTCACATTTTTTGAAACTATCTTTTTAACATGTAAGCATTTAAAGTTATCATAAATACAAAAATTAGTAAACTTTTAACCACTATAAAAATTTGTACTTTTAACTGACAAATCCAACGTGCGCATTTAGACACAGCTTACATAACATATTCCAAAGGCAAACCACGACACAGCCCTGTTCTCACTTCCTTAAAGAGACTTCTCAGCCAGCCTGATCTGGAAGACAAACACCTTCAACAGTCATGGCCATCACAAGGATTTTAAGTCACTTATTCTGTTTTCTTTGCTTGTTTTTTCTTAACACCCTCGTGGTGCTCCTCAGGAGGCCGGTCACAGACTGAAGAGCCGTTGGAAGACGTGGCACCTTCGCCCTTCACTTTGGAAGGTGTCTTTCCCAAGCCAAAAAACATTTGGCCCATTGCAGCCTCAAAGGGAGCAAGTGGAGAAGTTGCACATCTTGTCAACATCATTTTTACCTACGAAGAACAAGGATCAAGTTACCATAAAAGCTGAAATGGCTTCACAGCTAAACAAGTTCAAAGCTGGATGGGTGTATGGCATTTTTGACTTCCCACACAAGCATGAGGCTGTGCCTCCAGTAATGGAAGTCTGCTCATTTTAGCTGGAATTGGTCAAAGACTGCTTTTCTTTCTGACCAACACTCTTCACACAGCTATGAAGGGGATCGACAGGGAAGCCAGAGAGGGATTCTTCATCAGGAACTGTAGTGACAGGACAAAAGGGAATGGGTACAAATTGAGAGAGGGGAAATTTAGGCTGCATATTGGGAAGAAATTCTTTACTGCAAGGGTGGTGAGGCATTGGAACAGGCTGCCGCAACACTGGCAATGTTCAAGGCCAGGTTGGATAAAGCCCTGACCAACCTGATCCAGGGGAAGATGTCCCTGCCCATGGCAGGGGAATGGAACTGGATGATCTTTAAGGTCCCTTCCACCCCTTAACACTGTATAACTCTATGACTCAATGAGCTACACATAAACAATGTGCACAAAAAAACCCTCCCTAAGATTAACCATCCTAAGAGTAAACCACATTTAATGCCACACAACTAAGGTGAAGAGCAACTTTTATGTTTTAAGTTTTGTACCTTGCTCAAACTGAAAAACTGTAAACGGTTTCATTCCATTTAAATTTAAAAAATGGAATGTGTAAGCATCTAAACATATATGCACAACCAGACTTTAATTAGAATTCCAGACAGATACTCATTCCATAAAGTTCAGAGATTTAGGTGGATATTCCTTAGGACACACAACTTGGAATTAGGATAGAAAAATTGGGTTTTGATCCTGGTACTGGACAAGTTTATATTGCAACAGTTTCTACAGCTTCCAGAGACATGACAAGTTTCTAAAAGACACTATCAAAGGACTATGCCAGATTGTTGCTTTATTACTTTATTACTTAAGGGGGTGCTCAAGTTCCTGATTGTCAGTCAATTGTAAGGATTTAGTTCCTTCAGCTTAGCCTGACAGCCAGGTTCTGTGGACAGCTGCAATTTCTGACTTATTCTAGAATAACATTCATTTCCTTCTCCATTCCCAGCATCCACAGTTCAACAACGCCTTTATTGGCTTAGGTGGAGAATCAGGAACATCAGCTTTAAGTCTTGGCTCCCTAAAGTAACTTTCGTAGAATTAAACTTGTCAGCTACTTCACAGAAAGGAGACTGGCAATCACGACTGTCACACAGTCTCTGGTCTGTTCCATAGCAGCTCTGAAGCTCTTAAAATTGCCAGATTTCTGCTAGCAGAGACTATGTTTTCTTATAAACTGGTAACCCAGAAGAAAGACATCATCCTGGAAATGAGCAAGACTGGAGGGACTGAAGAATTCAATTGAGTAGTGTCTAATTTATTACAAAATAGTTACAGCTACCTCAGAGTGGTTTTGGCATGCTTTTTCTTCCCACCCAAACGCTTATTTTGCAAACACTTTAATCTAGATGAGAATCCAGCTGGCTGGTTTTACAAACCCACTGGCTACTGCACAGGTACACGCAAAAGACAGACAACAGGAAAGTTTCTTTCTGCAAGCTTAACTTTTGTTTGGGATTACGGACATACAAGCCTGGAATAGCAAATACTGGGTGCCAAAATTCCTGATTTTTTTCTTTTTATTTTCCCCCATATGCTGAACAGCATCAGTAACAGAACAGGTCTTCTGTTCTGCTCATGTATAGAACACTAAACACGACTTCAGCAGGAGCTGGCCTTCCCATCCAGAAACACACATTCTAATAATTAAAGTATTTTCTGTTATTGAGTTAGTAGCAAAACTTTCAAATTCTTACCTTGAAGACAACAAGAAAGATGGTGTATAAAAACACAAGGTTGTGTCTTGCTATTGGCAAGTAGCGGCTGTGTTGCAGGGTGAAAAGAACTGCTCCTATCAAAGTTATCTTCACAGGGCTAGAAATCAAACAAAGAATGTTAATTTCTCTTCTCTGCTCTACAGTGAAAGCTGCCTGGAAAGCAGTACCTGTTCTTAGCATGCAAAAGAATTATTTCTGAATAGAACTAATGAAAATTTTTGGTAATGGTGTTAAGATCCAAAATCCAGCTATAACTAAATTAAGACTTCCACTTTATACACATTTATTACACTTTCTGCGCATATTACAGACAAGCATCAGCTCAGCACTACTCTGCACACCCAGCAAACTCCTATTTGACAAATCCTCCTCAAATCAATGCTTCTATTCAGATTTTATACGTCAGCTTGCTTCTCTCCTTCCTCTCCCAATAAATCTATTGAAGAGTTAAGTCACAGAGCTCACACTACTTGGACTAGACATAAAAACAGGTTCCTCTACTCCAGAGTGAGTTACTCCAAGGAGTTGCTTAAAGTGTTGAAGAGCAACACAGTCCTAGTCTCAGTCCACTGTAACACTCCAGCAGCTCTAGAGCTGCAGTCTGCTTAGATCTGACTGGAGCCAGGCTTATGTTACCAGGCTTTGTCAACACAGCTGTGCTGACTTGATGCACAGATTTCCAATCTATTTCCAATTTACAGCAATCTTTGTTGTGGTAGTAAATCCCTTTCTAGGTGTGCAGCCAGAGAACAAGAAAGCTTTGGCCAGTTATCCAGTGGTCTGAAGAGATAGCACTGATACAGTGGCAGAAGAATTCTGTGCATTTCTTAATACGCATGTGACATGTACAGGTGACATTCCTGTTATTACAGAGCATCCAGTGTAGACACACTCTTCACTGTCTTTTCAGTAATTCAAGAGATATACTTCACCAAATTTCTGCTTAAAAAGTCCAAAAACCAACTCTGTGTACACAGGCATCTCGTCCATTTGCAGGATGTTTGATCCCTTTACTTTCTAACTTAGTTCAATATAATGTTCTTAAGATTTATATATAAATGAAACTTTTAAAATCATTTTTTTAGTTACTTTGAGCCATACTGACCATAGAGAAGGAGAATATATGCAAGTGATGCCAATCAGTAAGCATTGCTCTGGTGTTGCACCTGTAAAGACAGTTTTATCTGGGTCTACAGTGCTATGTTTGCCAGTGAGCTCTTCCTTCCGGAAGCTGGCTTTCAAGACTGCCACTTAGGCACTGACAAGATAAAGAGAAATTATAAATACTTAGAATTTCAGAAAAAGCCAAAAACGAACACAATCCACAAAAAGTTGAAAGATTGCCAAAGAGAAGGCTACAAATGTCTCTTCTGTTATTCCGTGTCTAAGAGTGGCTGCAGAAAAGCAAGATGGCTTTTTAAAAAAATAAAATTATTATTTTTAAAGACCAGACTGTAACCTGGGAAAGATCAAAAGAATTTTAGGAAATTATCACAGTGACCTTATCTTGACTTACAATAATAGCTTGTGGCTTTCCAGCCTGTTTCAATTCTCATTTTACAGAGAAAACTAGGAGGCATGTAATATTCCCATTCTTTGATTCTGCAAGAGAAGTAACTTTTCCCATCTGGCAGGTCATTTTTGCTATATTGAATAACCAGTTTGTACCTTCTCAAATAATTGATATCTTTGGAGGAAAATAGCAGTGGCAGCAAAAGTAAGAGTGACAATGTTCAAAGGAAGCCATCTTAGTGATGCTCAGAACACACACGAAAAGTTCAGAATTCACTTGTGTATTTCTGGTACCACTGTACTTTGATTTAGATAGAAGATCAAGTCCCTCTAAGACAAATTGAGTCAACAGTGCTTTCTAGCAACTGCCAACTAGCTCTTTACTGCCTTCTGACAAATAATTTTTGTTGACTTGTCTTCCCATTTGCTGCTCTTGTGCTGTAAACATAAAATGATTAAAACATCTGCTAAGAGTACCAAAGATCATCTTCCACAGGATACAGACCAAAACAGAGTACCAATATGTCCTAATGCTTTTTTTGTTTGCCCTCAACCACTAAAAGTGAGTGTTAACACAAGGAGTTAGCAAAACAAAAGCTAACATGTTGCAATTTAAAAAAAAAAAAACTTACTAGGACATCTTCAGTAGCTCATTGGTTTCAGGTTTCCACACTCCTCTCACCAGCTGCTCAAAGTTGGAAATTAGGCCACCACCAGCACCTGAAATTGCAGAGATTTATGATAAGGCTCCAGTGTGTGCTACCACGACTGTGCAATTGCTCCCAGGAAAACTCACGACACCAGGTGCTAAAGGTGGCACCCAAAGCCCAGACTTAGAAGGACTTAATCCAGCCTTTCATACAAGCAAGACTTGAACCACAGCCATGAAACCTCAGAGGCTGAGGTGCTCAGCAAGAACCTCAGGTCTACCTTGAAGTGACAGCATCTGAACTGATGCACCCATCCCTACAAAGCCCTGAAATGCCAAGGTAGATCTCTCCAGGTTTGTATCATTCCATTCTTCATGCCATGATGGCAGTACAGAGTGTCTCTATAAACTGTGAGGACGCTCTGTGAGAAAAGTGGGTAGGTATTGTTTACATTAGGAGAATACAAGAAACAAGGAGGTGTCAGAGGCCAACGAGACTGATCTGTGCTGTAATCTGAGAACAGAATACATCAGATCCTCACATCCACACGCGTTGCTTCCGACAGCCAGCACAGAATCAAGCAGGAACAAGAGCTGCACAACTACTTTTGAAGTGATCCTAACAGTGTGGCTGCAAATGCAGCTGTCAGGAAGGTGGCTTCCAGAGTTGTACTCCAAACAGCAGGCAGGCAAGAAGGTTCAACCCTAAGTTCAAAATCAGGTAGCGGTTACAACACAAAAATCTAAGATAACCAGTCCTCTTCTTTAGCCTCACAAGGACACAGCTCTGAGGAAATAATGCTGTTGGAAAGTTCAGCAACAGCTACACAGAAGATCTACTTTTTCGTTGTCATCAACTGCCCATCCTGCAAGTTCTCATAAGACCTTCTGACGGGATAAGACAAACTTCCCTCTAAGTCATCCAATGTCACCCTTAATCCAGGCAGAAAAACTGCAGCACAGGCTTTTGACTTGAGGGGATGTCAGACTGCATGAGGACTACCATGCCCAGCACAGCAAGGATGGTGCTGAGGGGCTAGGCCTTTAAACACCACTCCAAAAAATCCCAAACCATCAGAACAAGATGTTATGCACATTACCTCTGGCCCAGCCCACAGCTACCATGACAAGCCAGGCATCTTTGTAGTGACTGTCTGCATGTGCAACGCCGGCTGTGATCTTCCAAGTCCTTGTCACTTCTTTCATTCCTGCCACCAGAAGACGAAGGGGCAGAAAGGAAAAGCACCGGTAGAATAAGTCTTCTGGGCAGTAAAACACTAGATACCTGAAGATCATGACAAAAAAACATTAGTCACATTTTTGCTAAGGAATTATCTTTTCATAACCTTTGAAGATACTTCTGGAATATGACTAGCAATGCATGACATGCTACTGGCAACTCAAAGCCTCGTGGTACACATACTGGAACAAATTTGAAAAGCTTCCGAGCATATTTGAGCTTTTGCACCTAAATCAAACATTGTCTTGCTGCCTCATTGCCCCAGAAACAAATCCATTAAAGCACATGAGAAACAGCTTTAAATTTTTCCAATTGTTCTATAGCTTACATACCACATTTTTATAATTCAAGTTATTAAATTGGTGTCTGATTGACTTAGTGATGTTTACTTCCTGAGTTATTTTTTGTTTGGTTGGGTGTAGGGGCTTATTTTGGTTTGCTTTGCTTTTTGTTTGGGGATTTTTTTTTTTAACAGGATTACAGCAGGGTGGTAAATTAAATGCTGAGTCTGTGCTTTCATACTGTAGGTACATGGAATTATATAACTTCAGAAAGAATGCCTCCACTAGTTAGTGTCATGCTAGATGAAATGCATGGCTATTTTTAAATACATTTAACATCTTAGTACTCACCAATTCTAGCTTTTCCAGCTTGCCAATCACAAGCACATTTCTTTATTCAAAGCATTGAAAGCACAGTGCTCAACACTGAACAATATCATTATCAACTTGCTTTTAAAATAAAGATGGCTAACAATGAAATCCTAAAATGACAGTAAATTTTAAAAGATTAGATTATGTGGTATTTTACTGTATCTCTTCAATCATAAACAAAATTCAGTTCTTACAGAGACATCAAAAAAACCCAATCAAGATTAAGTATCTTGATTAAGTCATCTTAAGTACTTCAGCACAGGAGTAAGAGAGTAATAATTACATAGGAGCAAAGAAAGTATTTTAAAAAAGGAAGCATAACTTTTTGTTTTCTAAAAAAAAAAAGACACCACTCCTTTGCTTGAGGCTTTTGAGCTCCATCCTGTCTACCAAGAATTTCTAAGGCCTTTCTTTGCCCTTTTTCTCCTACTGTAAACTCAGATGCCTTTATATGCAACTAGGCTTCAGTGATATGAAGCCAAAGGCGTATACAGAGGATGTATTTTAGATGCTGCAAACAGCCACTTAAGCCACGTACTCACCAGACAACTCTCACCAGAATTAATTTACAACTGCAGAAGGTGGGTTTAGGTCCCTGAAGCACTGGCACTGAAGGCACACCACGGCATTTCTGCCTGTAATCTCTGCTAACAGTAGATGCCGCTGTCCTACAGACTATTTAGGAGCATTCCTCAAGCCCAGCACAGCCCCACTCACTTTCCAGTTTTAAGTACGGCTCAGGGAATTTCATTTCGCGTGATCTGGGACTGAGAATTAAGGTCACTATGCTCATGAAGAGAGAACTTTGTAAAACTGGAAGCTTAAAACGTTTCATAACGTCCACAGCTCCTCACTAAAACCTCGTTTAACATGTACACAGCAAATCACATTTGACCATGGTGATTTAAACAGAAATCCTGTTCTCTTCAAGTGCGCTCCTAACTCGTGTCACTTGTTAAAACAAGCGATCAGTCTGCCCACATCAGACTAACAGAACCACAGGCAGGTTCTGTAAGCTCTGTTAATAATTCACTAACTAATGCATATTATTCACTTCACCCATTTGTCTAAATTAAATACATCATCTTGTATTGCAACACGAAGACCAGAAAACTAATACAGAGAGAAACACTTGCTTTCAATTTAATGAATTTGCAATTGTAAAACTCAAGGGGCTAGTGGAAATAAACAATTTCAAGCAGATCAGACTCTCCTAAGGTAGTTATTGAGCTTCTAAAATCAAAACCTCACCGCTGCTCATACCTTCTGTTAAGTTTGAAGTTTTCTTCAAAGATCACTTTCAGACATGAACTCCACTGGAAGGCCACATTTATATGGAAATAACTCCAGCATATTTTTTTTAATTCCAAAACAGGCCAAATTGCCACATACTTGTTTCAATCATACCATTCAGCTCACTACTGTCTTCCACCACATCACCCATCCATTTGAGAAGGCATGAAATACAGAAAAAAAAGTATGTGTCTGATAGCAGGAACTGGAGGAAAGATCTGTCTTGGAGCCCCAGCCACAGGAAAGTCCAAAATTTTTACATCAGCTGGGTTCTGGTCTTCAAGAGCTACTTTTGAAAAACTTGACTATGACTTAGCTATGTTCAGAAAATCAGCAGCTGAAGTTCATTTTGTTACAAAATAACATTTTCAGCTGTTTGACCAGGAACTCCGCAAAAAACTACAGCAAGTCTAGTCTAGCAACAGAATGTTTCGTTATACAACAGGCCATAAGAGTCGCTCTCTATTCCCACAGAACAGGACCATAACAGCTGTTCTGTTGCTGTGACACTCTGGATGAAGAGACAGCATCCAAATCCACAACACTTTTAAGTCAAAATTCTGATTTGCATGGAACCTTGATGGTATGGTATCAGTTTACAGCATACAGCTTCCTCAGAACCAGTACTACTCAACTCACTCAATTGTGGCTGCTTACCAGACTGAGGATGCCAGTAGAATATTTATGTCCTTTGCCAGAAATGCTACTGGGGGTTCCCCAAGCATCAATGAAGACAAAACCGAACCACCAAAGCAGCAAAGCATAGCACTAAACCAGCAGGCCAGTGGACTTCGGACTGACACTTCCACAGCTCCTGTGGAAAAAAAACGCATGAACAGAAATGAAAACTGGAGAATAACATCATGTTTTAAAGGTCAGTATTTTTCGAATTATTTAGTTCCTCCAGGTAATGAAAAATCCTCCAGCAACCAGCAGGCTTTCACAGGAAAATTTTTCAGAAATACAGACCTCAGGGTACGGTGACTTTAACATGCACCTCCTAAACAGCAGAGAAGGACTGACAACGTGTTCTCTGAACATTTTTTGTGCATTAGATTTTATAAATGGGTACCAAGAAGAAAAAGCTTTCAGAGCATGGCAGCGAGGTCTTGTTAATAGCCTGACACAGGTACACACTTGCTTTCAAATTTGTATTAGAAACACATAAGTGGCTTATCTAAACAGGATTGCTAACATTTCGAGGGTTATTCTACGAATTCCATTTCTGCTTTTGAGTGTTCCAAGAATTCAGGGTAACTGTTTTCCCTTTTTTTCCTCATAATACAGTGCTGTGATTGCTGGCCAAAATGAAAACAGCACAAAAGATAATTATCAAATAGTTTTCATCTGCACTTTTAAAGAGAGAAAAAAGGTTACCCGGAGCTATAATAATAAATGTAAATTTCCCTTGTTATTAAAAGGATGACAGTTTTGTTTATTATCTTTAAAATTAATTATCTCTATTAAATTGCAATTGAACTATGTCAAAAAGAGTATTTAATATTAAAAGATTATGCTGGAGATAATGGGAAGCATTAACTAGTTTCAGAGGAAAACAACACGTTACCAAAGGTAGTCAGAACAACTACTTGAGGATATTTCTATTTCCTCCCACTTGAAAAGTTCAGTGCTGCCAGAGTTTCCCCTTTACACTGGTGCTGAGCTCTGTTTGCCTGAACGAGTTTAATTTTCCATAGTCCAAAGGCTGAAGTTCACAAAAGCACTAGTGTCTGCCCCAAAATGAAATTTGACATCTGTTTCCAATTCAGAGGAGAAGCTTTTGGTTTTTCAGGCATTTCTGTGGGAAAAGAAGCTTCTTACCCAAGACGAGAAGCTCAAACATACATATAAAGGAGCATACAGCATTCCCAATACAATTCACTAAATATATTAACAAGATTGTTCCAGTTTTAGTGCTGGCACAGATATTATGTATTGCAGCACAATCTAAATTCCTATGTAACAGCCAATTTATAAGAAGGAGCACTCCTAATATCTGAATATAAAGTAACATCTCTTTTATTTTTGACTATTTTGTAATTTGTTTTTCAAAGTGCAGTACCTGGTGCTCCAAGTAAGACACTTGCAAAATATTAATGGCTTGTGTTTATCACTTTTGGAGTAGATTTAAAATTAGTTAGGTATCTGTTCTCTCCTCAGATCCATTCTCCTGCCTTTTAGCAATCACCAGCTTCTCCACTCTCCCTTTTCCCCACAACTAGCAGCAAGTGGTTTTCAGTTTTGAGGGCACATACAGGAATTAATACTATTATTACCAGATTGCCCTCTACGAGCAAGCTCCACAGCAAAGCAGGTAAATTTCTTCATTTTACAAGTAAAAGGACAAGAGACGGGAAACTCCACTGGACTTCAAGATTTTTCTGTTGGTCAACATTAGAATTGGCTCAAATGCCAGTATTTAACAATTCATACCTGCTTTCTAACAAGGAATATAGCCAACGCAGAAGGCAAGGAGGCAAAAAATGTTGATACTAATTTAAAGGTCATCTTAGCATAGCTACCTAAATTATGACTGGGGTGTAACCTTTCAGAAGACAAACTCAGTTTTAAGTAGGTCACATGTTTTTATACAAAGTGGTCATTTATATTTGTCCTCTGATGCATCCTGCAAAATTAATGAAGCATCATACAACCATGCAATGGCTGATCTGCCAGAAGGCCACTAGTCCTGCAAATGTACACTTCAGAAAGTAAAAGTAAGGTTTCAAAACAAAAGGACTAATTTTGAATACAGTTCTAAATACAGTTTCTAAACAACAGTAACCGAAACAACCAAAACACCAGCTAACTATTTGTCAGGAGAAGACCTGCTTTAACCTTTCCAACATGTTCCAGACAGGCAATCAGGAATGCATACTACACACACATCTAGTGAGCAAAGCAGGAGGATTTATGTAAGTTTTTCTAGTGCCCCATTCAACCACATACACTAACATTAATTAAGACAAATGATTTATAGAGTCAGACTTAATATAGCAAAACTATGCCAAAAAAGTTAGTTCTCTTCAAGTCACCTGAAACACAGAAAAATGGCAAGAACAAAACCAGCACATTCCTTCCAAATATGACACATCCTCAACCACCGACACCTTTTGCTGTCCTACCATCCCAAACAAAGAAAATTGCCAGTTCTACAACTGACTGGAGCTACAAACGAGCAACTCCTAAGCCATCCCAAATGCACTACCCAAGAACTCTTATTTTAAAACATGCAAAAGCAACATGTTGGTTGTCACTGCTGCAGTCTGCCAGCAGTGACAAGTGAGCAAGAGAGCCCAGCTAGGAGGATTGGAAAAGTCCCAGTCAGTGTGCACCCATCCATGACACAAATGCCCACGCTGAATCTGATTTTAAGCAGTGGGGGTGGGTTGGTATTTTAATGAGACAGTAATCTGGGATAAAATAAACTTGGCTGTAACTTGACCACATACTTCTTACATCACCAGGCACTTAAGGTGATCCCGTTATTTCCCTGTCAAATATAGCTACTGTTCTAAGTTTCCAAAAAGAACAGAAAGCCTAGAGAGTATTAATCAACAATAATATATCCACACTGAGTATTTCATAATAACTACTATTTCAGTTATGATTTAATACTCAGTTCAAACCGATGGGGAAGTGAGAAACAGGCCAGCAGGCAGTCACCTGGATTACAGTTATTAATTCCAAGTATTAGAAAATACTCAAGAGTTCTGAACTATCTAGCTATTAAGCTGAGAAGGAAAAAAAAATAGGAGCATGGATCTGACCAGACTGCTGACAGCAATCCTTAAGTGCTGTCTCACTAAATGCTGATGCAAAGCAGAGAGATTCCTCATCCTGGTCTTTAGGTGTGTCCACTCCAGAGGAAAGTTTAAAGGCAGTGCATGACAGTGTCAGAAGAGGCCCTTTTTAAATGGAACAGACACATTACACAATGCCACAGGACGGCACCCATTAAAAATTTTAGCAGTAGTAACAAAATTTGGTGAAGAGTCTAGAATACATAAGCATTTTTTATCAGTATTCACAGTTTTCTAAGTGCATTTCCTCAGAAAGAAGGCAAAATTCACCTTGAAACATTTAGGAGGGGGCCAAAGAATAAGACTCTCACTGAACAGTGCAGAGCTCTAGATTTCTGAGGCAAGCAGCAGGACCCAAATTTGCACTATAACCCTGAAAGCCAGCTCAGTTTCCTACACAGTCACTGTAAATATGTCCAAAGTCACACCACAAGCAGCTTAATTCTAAACATCAAAACAAGGCCAGTGTATACATTTGTGACAGAAAAAAAAGAGGCTTGAGGTTAACAGCCACAGAAGAGAGCATGTGGAGACTGAAATGTCATTGTGTGCACTCATACAAAATCCTGTGAGTGGAACCGGAAAGCTTTGCTAAATTCACTTTACAATCTGTGGGGTACAATGTTGACAAGTCACTGGCAGGGAGTCCCTGTTAGAGTCCCGAGCTGTTTCCTAAGAGGCAGAATTGCCTTAGCCCCGTCCTGGACAAACAGGGGGTGTCAAAGATGTGAAGTTGAGTATCTCCCCTCCCAGATGCAATCCTGGGCAGAGAGACATTGGCCGGCGTTACACGTATCTCCTCCGCACACATAAGCCTAACTTCAAGGGGCGCCAGCCCTTTTACTCCTGAGACTCTAAAACTGAAACAAACAAATAGATAAGTAAATAAATAAAAAATTAAAGGGTTTTGAACAAAACTCCTGGCTGACTTCGTCAGCGTCTCTTAAGTTCTGGAAGGCAGGAAAAGCTTGGCTGGGTGTCCTCTGCGGGCAATAAGACATCGCTTATATGGACGGACAGACTAATGCACACGGCAAAGAATTCTATTTGCACGGCCATGGGGTAACCGGGACCGCGGCTCCCCTCGGGACCCCCCGGCACTGGAGAGGCGACCATCCGCACCCTGCCGGGGCTGGGGACCCCGCGGGACACACACACACACACACACACACCCCGTGGAGGGCCGGGGGAACACCGGGATTTGGGATGGGGGTGTGGGGTGTCCGCCCCGTCCCGTCTCGCCCCGCTCACCCCGCTGCTCCTTCAGCGCCACGACGGAGGCGACATAATGCGCCAGGTCGAAGAAAGGGAACATGCGGAGGCGGGAGAAGCGCAGCGGCACCTGCCACAGCTCCATGGCCGGGCGCGGAGCTGCCGGCAGCGGCCGCCCGGGACAGGACAGTCCAGAGAGCCCTCAGGACGCGGCTTGGCCGCTCTTGGCCGCTCCCGGCCGCCGTCAGCGCGGGGCGGGGCGGGGCGGGAGCGGCGCCTCACGGCCCAGTTCCCTCCCTCAGCAGCCGCTGCTCGGCTGTGCCAGCGCCCGAGGGCTCCGCCGTGGCTTTTGTTTGCCTTTTTTTGGTCAAAACCCTGATAGTCCTGCTCCATGCACAGTTTGAGAGCTGGGGCCCCGCCCCCCCCCTCGAGCCCTTCCTGCGTGTGTGCTGCTTGCCTGCACACCTTGTGCACAGGTCACCACGTTTAGCCTGATACCTTTTTGCTGTTTTCCCCTCCTGTGGAATATTTCTAAAGCTCGTCAAGACTATTTAGGGTTATTAACGTTTACGGATGGTCCAACGTGTGTGCTTTCCCAGGCTGATGCCATCTATTCATCAGTTACTGAGAGCATGAATGTACACCAGATTCTGGTTAGAGCCCAGCAGAAACGCTTTAAAACATCTTTACACCCGTTTTGATAATAAAGGCCATTGCTAACTTTGCCTTCTGAAATATCTGTAACCAGTGTTTTGCCAGTCCTACAGTATTTTCAGCAAAAGTAGTTTGCTTATGAGCCTCCCAAGTGAAATGTTACCAAAGATCTGCTGACTCCAAGGTACACGACATTTGCTTTTGCTTTGTTCTCTGAGCTAATTTGAAGGAGCTGAAGGAAATTCATGGAATAAGGATGGTTTGGGTTGGAGGGGGCCTTAAAGCCCATCCAGTTCCAAACCCCTATCGTGGACAGGGACACCTTCAACTATCCGAGGTTGCTCCAAGCCCTATCCAACCTGGCTTTGGATACTTACAGGGATGGGGCAGCCACAGCTGCTCTGGGAAACCTGTGCCTGGGCCTCACCACCCTCACAGGCGAGAATTTCTTCCTCATAGCTGATCTAAACCTCTTTCAGTTTGAAGCGTTTCTCCCTTGTCCTTTGACTACCTGCCCTTGTAAACAGTCCCTCTCCAGCTTTCTCACAGGCTCCCTTCAGGCATTGGAAAGCTACAATTTTGTCAACTGAAAGCCAAAGTACACTAACTTGACACTGTTCGTGATGGAACCCTGTTAAGGTTTGTTGTTCTAATCTTTCCTGCAAATTAAGGGTTTTTTTGACCTGGAAATGGAAGTTAAATTTACTTGTTTGTGAGTTTTTGGCTGATTTTCCCTTTTAAAGATAGGCACAACTTTTGACTTTTCAAGTCAATTTCCACAGGCTGGCAAAAAGAATTTTAAAAGGCTCTAAGTTTTGCACGCTGTATGGTGAAGTTCAGGTCTGAACAACTGCAACTTTCACAGGTGCTCTTAAACTTGTTCTTTGCCTACCAAGAACTAATTTCCGGAAATAACTGGAATTGCAGAATCATTCTGGGGAAAAGGTTTATGCCAGTCCGACATAGCAAACATGTGAAATTTTCCTAGAATAATTTCAGCTTGCTATGAATAGCAAGCCATTCTTTTCATTGATTTGCCTTTTATCAGTACCATATTCACAGAATAGGTTCTTATTCTCAATGCCTCTCCCTTTCAGTGTACCCAGTGACTCATTTGCTCCCTAACAATTGATCCATGTGCGTGTAGCTCATTTCTATTTCCTTGCCATTTCCACCTTCATTTCATCTACATGAAGAGAGCATAATTTAGTCAAAGTGATCTCTTACTAGTCTTTTAATTAACAAATCTACATCTTATTTTCTGTCGTGTTTATGTGCAGACACAGTTTGTTTTCTAGAGCAGAATATCGGCTCGCCCCAGTTGATAGGTAATAAGACATAATACATTAGAAAGCTGCATTCTGTAGCAGAAATGAGTTCAGCATGATTTTATTTCCCCCTGAGCAGGGCTATATGTCCGTGCAGCTGCAGCCACGGAGCTGCTGACAGGATTTTAAACCATGCAGTCAATTTCGCTCCTTGCAGTACTGGTTTATTCCCACCGAGTGGCATCCGTTTCATTGCTAGGCAGTGGAAACTACTCGGACTGTCTCATGAGTGACCATAGAAGGAGAGGGAGAGAAATAAAAATGGCAATGACCACAATGAATCTATAGTGACGTGAAAAAGTTGCAATTTGGGGCCAGCAATGTGTTGTGCCTGATGGCACCATCTGCACTGCAGCTAATGCTGTACTTGCAGCTCCTGTAGATACACCCAAATTCTCAAACAAGCTTGCAGTGATACCTCTACTGATGCTATCTTGCAGCAGGTCAGGAAAAGCTACCTGAACTTTGAATTTTTAGTCATGTCCTCAAATACATAATACTGCATCATCTGTCAGGGGGTCTCCGCTGCACCTGAAGTGTTGCTCTCCAAAGTAGAGTGTGCTGGCTTGGGCTGGGGTGGAGTTAATTTCCTTCCCAGGGGCTGATACAGGGCTGTGTTTCGGATCTGTGCTGAACTCAGGGTTGATGATGCAAAGATGTTTTTGTTATTGCTGAGCAGGGATTGCACAGAGCCAAGGCCTTTGCTGCTCCTTGTACTGAGGAGTCCCAGCCAGGACAGGTGACCCCAACTGACCCAGGGGCCCTTCCAGGCCATGTGACATCATGTTCAGTATATAAAAGTAAGGGGAAGAAGAAGGAAGGGAGGGGACATTTGGAGTGATGGTGTTTGTCTTCCCAAGTCACCATTCTGTGTGATGGGACCCTGCTCTGCTAGAGGTGCTGAACACCTGCCCAACCATGCGGGAATTAATTCCTTGTTTTGCTTTTCTTGTGTAAGCAGCTTTTGCTTTCCCTATTAAACTCTCCTTATCCCAACCCGTGAATTTTTGCCCTTCCAATTCTTTTCCCAGTCCCACTGGTGGGGGAGTGAGCGAGCAGCTGTGAGGGGCTGGGCTGGTGGCTGGGGCTAAACAACACAGAGGTAGCTGGTGTGAAGGTGGATCTCATAGCAGTGAGGTGGAAAAGCATGTTACCTGATATAATGAAACAATAAAGAAGTTTTGGTGAGTTTTCTACCTCCAGCTCCAGCAGGAAATAAGAGCAGCAGTTTCTCTAAGTTTGCTGGTAACCAGGGAGAGATTCCTGTGTGCTGAGGGTGGCGTCTGAGCAGAGCGTAGAATAGAGGAAGCCACCAGAGAGAAATCAGATCACAGAACACAGTCTGTGCAATAAAAGCAGAGTAACAAATAAGAAAACTTAAAATTTGATAAATTTTCCAGCTGTCACGGATATTTCAGGAATAATTTAAAGATACCAGAGGATAATACCTCTGAAATAATCCTGTTCATCCTTGAGCCAACTATACTGATGCTGGGAGAGCTGTGACAGTATGAGCTGATGGTATTAGTGTGTAAGCTAGGTACACCTGTCTCTGGGTAACACAGTTTTTTGTATTTTTCTGATTTTAAACTGGAAGAAGAGATGCCTCTTTCTTCATTTCTTGAGAGCAGGCTGATGATAAGACCTGAGCAGCACAGTATGCATATTAGAAACTTAAAGATGGACTGGTTAATATACTGCTATATTGTATAAGTGTAAAGCTCAACATGGAATCAAAGCACAAGCCTGAACTGACTCTCTTGCCCAAGGAATGTTATCATGACCTTAAAAAAAACCCCACTGTAAACACCTGCTGAATAGTTACCCAACTTGCACATTCTCCAGAGTACTTTTGAGGAGGATTATGCTAATTTTCGTTTTGAAAAAAAGGTCTGTGTACTTAGCATGGAAGTATAGCTGGTGAAGTTGCTGCTTAATGTGGGATATGTTTATTTAGTGTTTTATTTCGTAATGTCTGTTGGGATCCTACAGACAGTCGCCTGGAATTTAAAAATGGTGCCTTAGGGGAAAAAAGGAGGAGGGCTTCTTTAGTATACTTCATCAATATGTCTCAAAACTCTTACTCTTCTTCCAAAAATCAGGAAACTAGAAATATTCCTGGTTTATGAATTATTAAATTTATTTATCTTCTAAGAAGTATATCTCTCAAACTGAAGTCTGTGCATCAAAATCAAGTCAGGTGAAAATATTAATCATTGTTACATGTGGAAATGGACACTTCCACTGTCTGCTGTCATCCTGCCATGCTTGTGTTTTGTAAGCATCTGCCACACTGCTGTCTCCATCCAACCAAATTCTTTCTCTTCTCCCCAGTTTTCTGCCTTGTTCATGTTTCCTCATTTTCCAACAGTCTTTTATCCCCATCAAGCTTCTTGCTTTGACCTTCTAGTACGTTTTCCTCTGTTTCCTCTCTCCCCAGCACCATATATGTGTCAACTCTGCATGTTTCTTTGTGTCACTCCCCACAGCTTCCCTGATTTTCTTGCTTTCTCCATGCCATCCCCAGCATTTACTCATGGCTTATTAAGCCTCTCAGTCTCCTGTCTGTCTCTGAGAATCCGGATATTCATTCCTTTTTTGTCACCTTACTTGTGCCTGCCTTCAATCAATACTCATAAACTCAGGCCCCACCTTTACCTTTGCAGACCTTCCAACTTCGTATTTCCCCACTGTTACCCTCCTTTTCTCCAGTTTGTCTCCAGAAAGTCATGTCCTGTCTGCTTTCAGATTTTCTGTGAACTTGTTGCTGAAGCTCTTTGAAAAAATTGAGCTGAGAAAATAAATCATAGGAAGTTCAGACGGCAAATTTTCTCATAACATTACTCTGGTTTGTTTTCCTTACGTGCTGGTTAGTGCCAATCTAGATTGAATTGCCAATTCAATCTAGATTGAAATGGAGAAATAGTGGTTTTTTTAACTGAGCAGTGGTGTTGTTTGACTTACATCTGCCTCAGATCCCTCCTCCCTCACACCAGATTAGATTCTCACAAATATTTAAGGATCCATTTAAAATTTCTCTTCTCTTACAACCCTTAAAGCAGCAGCACTGTGTTCAGTCCCAGAGGAAGCCTAGGACTGTAGCTGCTGTAGCCAATGCTGCTGGCTCTATCCAGGAGCTCCCTTAGGTCATCTACCCTTAGGTCATGGGCACACAAGTAGGCAAAGAGTGTGCTTTGGGCTATGGATGTATACAAAAAAAAGGTTGTATGTCTACAAAATACATACTCCACCTATTTTGTGTCTTTATTGCAGTGGTAAACTCAGTCATGACTTCTCATAGAGCTGAATTCGGGTATGTACAAAAGTTATGATCTTCTTAAGCCTCTCTTTAGCACATCTTGTTCCTTAACAGTATTCTTTGTGAAAAGAGCTGATTTATAGAGTGGACTTGAACTCTTATTACCTTGTTTATCCCCCTGCTGCATCATTAGATATATCACTTGATGGCTAGTTGATAGGACTGAAACAAGTTCCAGCCCTCTGTTACTCCAGCCAGGGTTCAAATGATGCCTTTCCCAGCAGTTGTCACTTTCCTTTAGCAGTGGCATGCAGGAGTACTGTACTCCCACTGTCCTGTGATGTTCCCTGGGTGAGCTTTTATCCATTGTATTGACCTGTGCTTCAGCTCCAACAAACACTGAGCAGCCTCTCCATCCTCTCAGTACATAACTGATTCTCAGGACTGTGTGCTCAGCACATCTACTGTACCTCATCACTGTGGGTAATTGACCAGTCCCACTCTATCCACAGGAGTGTCTCCTCTGGGTCTGAAAGTTGTGGGCCTGCTTCATCCCACAGGATTTTCTTTTTCTGGAAAAATGCATGTCATTAATAATCACTGCTAGCTAGTTTGAAGGTTATAGTCTATCATGGTTGGCGATACATTCTTATATATTCTTGTTATGTATTGGCATTGTATGTCACAGTATTACTTCAGTTTCAAATGAAGCCAAAGCCCATTGCATTCAACTCCCTGTCTATGCACAGCAAAATAAACATCTTTGCTTACTGACTCACTATCTCTATAAACAAAGAGCTAGGAAAAGCAGTGGTCTGGGGAAAGTCATCCCTCAGGTCAGGAGGAAGTCAAGGCGAGAGAGCAGGACATTCTCCTCAAGATTATGCTACTTGCTCTGTTTATCTCCTTTGTCAAATCCTCACCAGTCTGATCTCACCCAAGGCCTGCTGTAGAAGGGAAGAAAAGGATACAAGAAGGCCTCATACAGCACAAATGACCAGGCCTGAAACTACTCCCATGCTGCATTTGCTGGCTTTTCTCTATTACACACATCAGTAGGGCAAAGGCTGAGGTCTTTAAAGTTCGTTAGATATCAGTGGATTTTAAGTGTTCCAAGACCTCCAGGAATCTAGCATTCAGGGAGCGTAGGATCTGGGATTACTGATCGTCTCAGATTTAAAGTTATTTATTTAATCAGACCTATTTATGTATAATATTACAGAGTTCATAAAAATACTGTTTGGTTTGGGTCACATCTGATAAGCTTCCCTGCTTCCCAGGAAAAAGAAGTAAAGCAAGGGACATTTCCAAGCATATTGTGATCACAGAGGCTCCCATCAGCATATGGTAATTTCAGAATACTTTTTATATTTGAATTTAACCTTGTAATCTTACATTTCTGATACATTTTTCTGCTCCTTTGCTTAGTTGCTCCGTTCACAGTGTTATTTAGAGCTAGTTTTGTTAAATGCTGATACATACCTTGTAATGCACTACACATTCAGCAGATGAGATCTCAGATACAGAAGAGCAATGTTGGCAAAGTACTGCATGTTTTCTGCCCTATCAGGTAAACTTCATGTAATACCCCAATGCAAAAGCAGCTGAACCTAAGACTGGACCTGAGATGACAGCTTTTAAGACAGTCATTTTTCCTCCTCCATTTGCTTCCATAAAATGCTGTCCTGAAGTATTCTGCTTAGGGCTGCAGGACTGAACAAATAGTCTGTTCTGCATGAGAAAGAGGAGCTATTTAAGGTGGAGTGCAGACCAACTGTCTTCCTGCCCTCCATCTTTTTCCCTTGCAATAGCAAAGGATCTATGGAGATATTTGACTGGACACAGTCCTGGGCAGACAACTCTGGGTGACATGGCTTGAGCAGGAGGCTTAGACCAGATGATCTCAGGAGGTCCATGCCAATGCAAGCTGTTTTGTGATTGCCAAAACTCTACTGCAGAGAAAATACTTTTTTCCATACCCTTTACATGTTTTTTCTCAAGATTGTTTCCTGACCAATTCCAGCTGCAGCAAAGGTAATGTAAAACCAGGCTGGGACACTGTCAGCTCCTGCAGAGGGAGTAGTCCAAGTTGAGAGTTGTGAGCGTGTGTCTGCAAAGTCACTGCCCATTATTCAATAAATATCGAGTGCATCATCGGTCCAGTTGGACAGACGAGGTTGTATGTGCTCAGAAGCTGTCTAGTGCCATAGCTACCATCTGACAAACAATTTGTGGACCGTACTTCAACTACTAGATTCTGGGAAAGATTAGTTAAGGAGAAAAAAAAAAAAAGCAACATTCAACAGGAAACAGACTTCTCATTGTGCCCCTTCATTGTATATTCTCCATGTTCCCTTTTCTGCTCAGTGGTGCAGGCCAGTTTGGGACACTCTAAATTGTCAAGAGCAGCAAGGGGTTACCCAGAGTGTGCTTTGTTTGGCAATACAGACGGCTTTTTTTGTTAACTGACTTGAACCCATTGTCTGTGCACCCCCCTCCCAAACCTCTCTCCTGCCCTCACCACCCTTATCCCCAGCCCAGCTCACCCTCCGCAGATCCCCTTACTTTGGGTTCATGAAGTACAAATTAGCATAATCAGATTATGTGCATGGGGTTGTTCAGCACAGAGCTGAAAAGGAAGAAAAGAAAAAGTGGCTCACAAAGAGAAGCCCTGAGGAGGGCAGAGCGGGTGGCATTGCTGTTGTGCTGTGGTGCTGAAAACTTGCACCTGCATAGCAAGCAGATCCTCTTCTCACTAAGGACTCTTAGATGGTATTAAAGCATAGGAATTAATTGGGGGGAGAGTGAGGAGACTGAAGGGATGACAGGAGAGCTGGGGCGGGGTGGAGAGGAGAGGAGAGAGGAGAGGAGAGAGGAGAGG
>JACAXG010000182.1:1177897-1253013 GCA_018881555.1 Amblyornis subalaris
AGGAGAGGAGAGGAGAGGAGAGGGGAGAGGAGAGGAGAGGAGAGATGAGTTTCTATTAATTTAACTATCTGGACGGGGAATGTGAGGTTTGCTGACAGAGGAAAGCAGTTTGATTTCTGTTCATCATGGAGAGGAGATCAGCTTGGTGATCTGGCCTATCAAGATAAGACTTTTAGAGTCTCTGCAGGAGACTGATAAGAAGCATGGTAGGAAAAAAAGCCAACAGGCTAGGGGCAGAGTATGTGTCTGTGTAGGGAGGGTTCTTGGGCATTTTCTGTGGTGGACTTGCCTTGCTAAGAGTAGTAAACAATCTGCTTGATTGCCTTAGTGCCTGCCCTAATTCTCTTCTTTCTGCCTTCGCTGGGAGATGAATGCTCCCAGAGGACTAAAGGGATCCGTATCAAATCTGTAGCCACAGGTTTTAAAAGCAGCTAGGGGCTCTATGTGCTTGTGTATTCAGGAACATGAGCTTAAATGACTTGAAGGTGCCTGTATTTAAAAATATCTTCAGGCTGCTTCTGCACTACCAGCTCTTCCAGCTGAATTGTCTGACCAGTCACCCTCGTCTTTCTGATGTATCTTAAAAGCATGCATGGACAGAGATTACAAGAAAAACACCCCAAAAAGCAGTCATGGCAACCCTAAAATGTTTTAAGTTGAGCCCTCGAGATCAAGAGGCTTGCTGACAGCCCCAGCTCTAGACTTTTTCAGTACTTGAGAGAGTCAAGATAAAAGGAAACATAAATGTCAGGGTAAGTCAAGCTTTGAGGCAGTATTTATGACAAACCCCTAGCTAACTTGAACCTGCAGTTTTCAAGAAGAAGTATTGTCTTTGCTTTAACTTATCTGAACAGCACCACACAAAGAGCTGCTGGAAATATTTAACTGATGAAGTTGTGATAAATAGCAAAGAAACTTCTTTTTTATTATCATTTTTAGCAGCATTTCCATTACTTTGACTTTAGAAACATGCAATTTACAGCTGTATTGTTAAGGGAAATAGAAAACATATTTGATAATCAGAAACATATAGTCAGTGTATGTCTGTACTGGTTCAGCAGCCCGTACTCCTGGGAAATGTTTGAAATTAATAGGAGCCACCACATCAGAATTACCTACCTGGCAGTTTGACTTGCTTGTTACTTGTAAGAAAAACATGGTGTTGTTACCCTGTTTTGTGCAGCTGACATATACAGCAGTCATAGAGAAAAAGTCTACAACAAGAGTAGTGTCCATCCAGGTTATCTCGTGAATGGTTAATCCATCCTACATGCTTTCACTGACAATCTGTCTTGTTTTCATTTTTTTCACTTTTATTATTCTTTAGCCTGAACGACGAGCAATTTTGATTATTAAGGCAAAACTTGTGGGTTTTCGTTTGCATGTGGCCTTAAATGAACTTCACTATGGATTTCAAGAAATGATAAGGGTAACATACATCAATAGATAATAGACAGATAGATAGACAGACATAAAGATATAAAGACAGATTTGTCTATTTTCTTTGTGTTGTCTGTATCTGCTCAGCTATTCAGTTCACAATTGACATGCATGCCAGGTAAAATTATTACCTGCCATGACTTTCTCCCCTCGCTTCTAAACCTGAGAGCAGGGGAACACCTGTTTGCGTTCCACATGTCTGTGCAGAAGTGTGGCCTTTGAGATTGGGCTGTCCTGTGCCAAGCACAGTGGCGGGGCATGTTCACCAGACAGCAGCTGGCTGCTCTTCTGTGCCTGAAAATTTGGGAAAAGTGCTTGCAGCATAGCTCAGGAGGAAGAGCCAGAGCAGGCAGCTCCCTCCAGGATTGAGTTATTTCAGTTCCCTTTCAAGTGGCGGGAATGTTTCCCACCCAAGAAGGCTGTGCCAGCACCAAGTGCTCTTGGCAAGTCCAACCTGCCAAGCTCACTTGCTCTGTAGGGAACTCTCAACTGGCAGCTGACTCTTTTGCCATTCAGTCCTACAGAGATCATTGCAAAGGCTCTCAGCAGGGCCAGATTCTTCCTTCTGAAACACCTTTTAACCTACAGGCAGTAAAACATTTCGGGTCACGGTCAGCTGGTCTGAGATCCTGTGGTTAACTAGGTCTAAAAGCCTCCACTCGAGGTACTTTTAGGCATTGCAGTTTCCTCTTGAGAGTTCAGGTCTTTCCAGTAAGTGTAAAGCTTTTTAAAGCTGGAATTTAGTACTGTGAAGTCTTGAGCTGAGGGAATCCATAGGTTACATTTTGGTTGGTTGTACATCAATGTATCAGAGCATGGCAGTTCTGCTGTGATCTGAAGGCAGAGTTAATATTGTCTGCTCTTGGCCTTTCTCAGCTCCAGGACTGAGCACTGCTGTCTGCCAAGGTTTGCCAAATACAGTCACCAAGAGAAAATCAATGCTAATCAATGTCTACAGACAGGGTTGGAAGCACAACGCCTCCCTGGAGGCTTGCTGACTGCAGGCTGTCATCTTTTAGCTTTTCATTAAGGTTTTAGGCTACCTAAGAGCCTGTCTTTCAAGGTGTAGAGTAGGGAATTTCAAAGAAAGTGAGAGACCTTCCCCAGCTCTGAGATACTGTGCCCCCAGCCATCTGTGGAAAGGTGGATGCATGGGAAACCTCTCCTGCCCCGTGCTTTTGAATACCTCTTGCATTGCTTGCCAGCATAAAAATCAGCGATTCCATCTGAATCCCGGTGCAATCCATGCTGAGATCCATGGAAGTCTCACTGACTTCTTCCTGCACTTCATCCTGAGCCTCTTCTGTGCTGTTTTGTGACATTGACACTCAGCAGGGCAGAGGTACCCACAGAAAGGTTGGCTGCTCTTTGCCTCTCTTTCTGGCTCTCGCTGCTGAGGGGTCTCTTCTCCAAAACAGGCTTATCATGGGCTCCTCCGCTGTGCTCTGCTGGGTTTGCAACCCAAGGCAGCAAAAGTGTGGAGGGATGGGATGTTCATTTGTGTGCACATATGGATAGGGGGTGGAGTGAGGATACAGTGGAATGAGGCTCTGTTCCTCACAGAGAAGAGCTGGACCAACTCAGAGTGCAATGAAAATGCTACCCATGGCTTACAGAGAGAACAATAAATTCAACCACATAAAGGTATTGACCGGGCACAGGGAGATCTCTACCTTCTGTAACCCAAGTACTTTTTTGAGCTGCTTCCTCCACCCACCTTCTCCCCTCTGATTCTCTCAGCACCTGCCGTATTAAAAATACAATTACACCCTTGAAAAGTGACAGATTTAGACTCTGTCACTGTGTCGATGACCTTTAGATTTAAGACTGGCTCCCAAGTGACCCCTGCCCCACAGGTCAGTAGTTAAGTCGCCCATTCTCTCCACCTCTTTTCATCACCCAGCCTTCAAAGAACAAAAGTCAGATCTGCCTTGCTCACACTACTTTAGCCATGGTCACTGCATATCATTCCCTAGCAGCAGAAAAATTTGTGGGAAGTCGTTAGATACTGGAAGATAAGTTGCTAAATGGTTCATGAATCATACACCTGTGAAACACACTGAGGCTGCTTTACCTCTTTACTTTACACCTTCTTGTTGAGAACAAGGTGCTAGGATGGATCTTGGTGTCCTAAAACAACTTTTTTTTGCCATTTAATTTGTCTGTCCTAGGAATCCTGTGAATCCCTCTCCATGATGCTCTTTGTACCCTCCTGCTCCCCGATTTAGACAAGGTACATCAAACAAGCCTCACCACAAAGACTTCCTCAGCATGGGCAATACTCCAGATACCACGAGGCACCACGCAGATGTAGGACCTCACTGTGCATTGTCCAGTGCCAGGCACAGCATGTTCACATCAACCACGATTTGAATCCACAGAATCGCAGGCCAAAACCCTGATGGCAGACCTGCCCTTCCTCTTAACCACAGGCTGACCATGACTGGGATTCCTGCACAAGGCTACAGCATCCTTGCAAGATACAGTTGCAACTTATTCCTTTCCTTACCCAGCCCAAATATCCAACTTCAATTACATTCCACAGCCACAATGGAGATAGAGAGAAAATGGACATGAGGGGCATGATGGACAGCAGCCTGCACACTTGTTCTTGGTTACTGCTAGGAACGGTGTACAGTGACATTCCACCTCTCCTGGAGTTCTCCTAGGCTCTGTGACAGGTGAACGGTGGCAGAACTTGTTTCCTGCCTCTGGAGAAAGTCCATCCTCATTTGAACTGAAATATGGAGCTGTGTTCTTCCATTGACCCCATTAGAAACTCCAAGTGATGGGATGTCTCACTGAGATTTCTGCATCAAAAATTCAAGGGAGTACATCTCACACCCTCAGTGCAGGCTAGGAGTACAGTGGGTTGAAGTGGGCTATGACTCTTTTAACTTTTCAGCACTTTTTTTTGTACCAGGAAGTACTAAAGATGCTTCTAGAAAATGCCACTTTAGGTGGTCTTCATATCTGAGACATTTTCAGCCAACACCAGATAACTTGGTACATCTCCATGGCACAGGTCCCATTATCTCACAGCACTGTGGTGGCATGGCTGTACCATGCCCACTTCCAGAGGAGGGATTGCCACAGGATCCCCAGCATGTAAACTAATTTGGCATTACCTGCTGTAGGTAGAGGGCTCTCTCTAAGGTGGCACTGCCTTCCTTAGTATAAATACATACTGGACATCACATATAAATACATTTTGAACCTCACGTTTGCTGATTTCATGACTTTTATATATAATTCCTTGAGATGATACTTTTCTGACACACATTTTGTGCAGAAATTCCCCTCTTGGTGTCTCATAGACCATTGCCAGGGATGTGAGACATCCAGTCAAGCATGAAACTGAAGCTGGCCCCATGTCCCAGTGATTTCCCATCTCTTCCCCACAGCTTCTGCATCTGTCATCCTAGTGCTTCCTGTCCCTCTCCTAGCCTCAGATTCAGTTGGGGATTAGGTTTTTCTCACTAGATGTTAGCTAGAAAGAGCAGCTTTACATTCAAAGCTGCCCTCAACTTTGAATTAATTTTTATATATGAACCTGGACTCCTGTTTGAATCTTTAGGTTGTGCCTATCTGAACATCTCCAGATAATAATGGACTCCAAATTAATTCTTTAAGGTGACTTATGCTTTTTAAAATGGAGTTGATTACAATCTTTCAAATGATGACTGTTTGGAAGAGATAAATAACAATGTTGCACAATGAAATTTTAGTTATCTGTCTTGTTCAAGGACTGGTCAAAATCTTCTTAGCATGTAGATGGAAATACAATTCAACCCAAAAGTGTAAGAAATCGTAATAAACGAAGAATTCCTGTCATTGTTCATCATCTGATAATGTTGTTTCTACCACCAAGATTCTTGCATAAGAGACAGTAGAAAAATCCTCTACTGGAAATTGTATTCTAATGTTTTTGGGATCCTCTACCAAGTAGTATGCAAATGTGAAATGAAATTTTAGAGAAGTTTAGAAAGACAAAGTTTAGTTTCTTAAATAATTTATTTGGAATATATTAGGTGTTAAATAACGTCATATAGCACAAAATGTTATCGGTTGCACCATGTTTGTTCATGATCATACAGATAAGAAATCCCCAAAACACAAAGAAGAAATTTGACCAAAAAAAAGAAATCTTTGGTAGATAGATCTAGTGAAATACTTGCTGAATGTGACAGTAGGGAGCCCCTAAACTGAAAGGAGATCAAAGAAAACAGTGATATGAACCAAAGCAATAACAAGAAGGGAAGGTTTTTAGCATAGAAAATACAACAAGACTGTTATGTTACAAAATTGCCAGGTTTTCTTTCCCCTTCCCGGTATGACAGCTGCTCACAAGATGTTTTTCCTCGCCTTGGTGATGTGTGTTTCCTAGGGATAGCAAGTGACTGATAGACCCAATAGCACCACCACGCCTCAGCGGTAAGTGCTCTGATTTACTTGGACTAATTTGTCCTGCTGCAAGTCCAGCAGGCCAGCGGAAAGCTGGGAGGAGGACGTGGCTCATTACCTCCGAGGTGCTGTGCTGAAGAGGCTGTGGCTCCATTTAGTCACGTTAAAGTGGGCAGAGGTGGGGGGAAACGAACCGTGCAAAGGATTCTCGGTGCCTTTCCACTCAGCTGCTCCCCAGCGCAGTCCTGACAGCTCACAAACGCAGGGATGAGCAAACTGACTATCAGCAGTGTTCAGAAACGAAATCAAATCAATGTGAACCCTTTCAATTTTTAATTTTTTTTCTTTCTTTTGGTCAAAATCTGCCCACTGGCATGCCTGTACCTTACAGCACCAGTCCTGGATGGGGTGAGCTGTGTTCTTGTCAGGCCTTGGCTCGTGTCAGTGCTAAGGACAGCCCAATACACCCATAGCAGGAGCCAGCCCTGGCTTCTTTGGTGCACCTGGTGCTTGGTGAGGCTTTGAAAGGCAGCTCAGCTTCAGGTGCCAAATCCCCTCATGCAGAAGGGCCGTACATGCTGCATGCACAAACCCTAGTTCTGCTTTCTGAAAGCACCTCATTGTCTCATGAACAAACAGAAACAGCCCAGGGACGTGCCTTGGCCTACAGGAGCTACATTTCTTCACCAGTCATTAACAATTGTCTTTTCTAAGCCTTGGCATATACCTTGGTCCACATGGAAATCAAGAGGATGCCTGTCAGTGGGAGCAGGATTTCACCAGAAGCCATTCTACTTAAACCATTTCTTCTGCCACTCTGGGCTGCTCATAACTCACATGAACAGAGCAGGCCTTGGCTGGCACAGCTTATAACTCAGTCAGGAAATTAAATTGGGTTTTTTTGTGGGCAGCAACAACCTACAGTGGCCACCTCCATGAAACCTCTTTTCATCCCGCTTGTCATCTAAACACCTACAACATGGTGGTTGGTGTTTTTCCTACAGGGAAATGATTCACTGAAGCAGGTGGAAGATACTTACACCAATTTCTTTGTCCTTGCTCCATCAGCCCATTTGGAGTAGTATCCAGGTGGGAGAACCTCAGCTACAGCAGGTAACAGCAGGGAGTGTAAGGGCAGTCAGCAGGGTATGCAGGCATACCATGGACATAGTCTTGTCCACAAAGCTTTTCGCAGTGCATCACTGAGGCCTTCATCCTGGGACCTCCTTCCCAAAGCAGGACCTCCCCCGTTGCTGCAGCTCCTGCAGAAGAACAAAGGCATTGAGCCACCAACCCCTTTGATGGGCTTTTAAGGCAGCTGGAGCATAGCTGGCCATCCTCCTTCACACGCACGCTGTCACTGCTGCAGAGGAGATTTACTTTGCCTATTGAACCCACACAAACTCATCTATAATTACTTATTTTTTCATTTTAAATTGGGACTTTTGCTTTAATCTAACACTTAATTTTGTTTAATGTGCTTTGCTCTGACACTAGGGATCCTTCCAGTCTGATGAAGAAAGATGTCGCCAGGTTCAAGGGCTAGGACTCACATTTTAAAAAAAAGAGAATCAAGCTAGAAATACGATTCACAAGCTCAAGAGTGAGTGCAATTAGCCCCTAGAACAACTGGTGGAAGACTGTGTCAAGTACCACATCTCTCAAAATCTTTCACTACCAAGGCCAGATGTCTGTCTTGGACAAATTTTGTGGTGCTGTCATAATTCTTCATCTCAGTAGTGTTTCCTTGAAATAGCATGGGAGAATAATCTCTTTCCCTGTCAGAAACACTGAATGAGTTTCTACGCCCTGATTTATGGAGGAGATCCGAGCAGAAGACTCTTCTGGCTTGGACTCTGCCATGACAGCAGCGAGTCCTTCCAAGCTCCCAGAGACCACTAGTTCTCCGTCTGGACTTCCAGGTTTTTGCATGACCAAGGATTTCCGCTCCTATTAAATAAAAATGCATACCAAATAAAATAGCAATAAATATAAATAAATAATCACAATACACAGAAGAGCAACCCACAGGTTCTGCCGAGAGAGAGGAACTATCACACTAACATCACGACTGCACATCTCATTGCCTGCTAGGGAGACGATGTCTCTGACCAACACTCCACTATATTGCTGCTCATGCCAGGGCAGGGGACACCACAGTTCTCCATCAGTGTCAGCTCTTCCATGCTTTGCAGGTGTGGGGCTTGCTGGAAGAATCCCAGGATGCTGCCCCGAGCTGCCACTGCCGTCTGCTGCAGGCCTGGCTCTCCCAGGACCTTGACGAGGAAGTTGATGTATCTCATGGCCAGCCGCAGCGTCTCGTTCTTGCTCAGTTTCTTGTCTGGTGGGTGGGTGGGAATGAGTTTCCTCAGCTTGGCAAAGGCACTGTTGACATTTTGCTGCCTCCACCTCTCCCTGGTGTTGGTGAAGATCTTCCTTGTCATTCTTAAGGTGCTGCAAAGCAAAGGAGATGGTGAGTGAATGCTGGATACCCATGGCTTTCACACAGGCTGCTGTTTTGGGGGCACTGTAGCCTCTGGGCCAGTGGCAAGCACACAGGGGTGGTGCAAGGCTTCTAATTTTTGCCCTCTGTGGCTGATGCTCTTGTCCTGTGTATTCTGCACAGATTCACTGTAAAGTCATGATCGTAAATCCTGGAGGTGCAACCAGATGCTAGAATTCACTAAGAATTTCACAAAGGAGTTAAAGGACTTTAATTTCTTCACACAGCCATTTGGTACTGCTGCAAGTCCAGCTTCTCCAGGCTCCTGAGAGCTTCCTTGCAACAGAATTCCCAACAGCCCATGCATTTGTCATCCCACCAGGCACTTTTTATGGAGGAGGGCAGGCAGACCCAGTGCAGAACACATCTGTGCTTTCCCAGCCTCATTTCACACCTTCCTGGAGTCTGCTCCCAGCTGGCCCAAGCTTGGTGATCATGGCTGAAACTAAGCCAGGTGGACCTTCCCCCTGGGCCTTCAGTGAGCAGCCAGCCAGCACCACAGACATGTGTGACTATGGGTATTTCAGGAGGCTTCAGGGAAGCACCAGTCTGGTTCCCTGCCCAGCCCACGCTGGCTGCTCACTGCTGGTGTCAGAGGCTTTTCAGTCTGGTTCACCCAGGCTCCTGCTTTAACCTCTGAAAGAAGCCAAGACTAAGCCATGAGTGCCTGAGGGAAAGTGTGATTCCTACAAAACATGCTGGCATCCCAGACAAAACGTCTCCCTAGGTGTTCCCTGTCCACCCTGCCCCACAGAGCCAACCAATGGGAGCCCAGTGCCCAGAGCAGAGCTGGCAACAGAAGAGTACTGAGCAAGGGGTGCACAGTGACTTTAAATGCTATTTACCATAAAGACTGTCAAAAGTTCTTTGTCTTGCCCTAACCCTTCTCCCTCCACCACGGGAAAGAGTCTTCCCTCCTCTGCCACAGCCCTGGAGGAGACACTGACTCCTCCATTTCTGAAGCAGCTCTTTATGCCAATGGCACATAGACAGTTGGAGCAGGGAAAAGCTATCCACAGCCAAGAAGCTAAAGGGCAAATGTTTCCACTTACCCTCTTATGCATGTGAAAACCTCAGCTTTTTATATTCATTGGCAAACTCCTCCTTACAGTAGTCAGGGGATTGGGGAGCAGGAATAGCATCCTTCATCCCCAGGAAGAAGAAACTTTGGGATGACAGCCCAGCTGTGATCCAGTTTCCATTTGGAGCAGCCTCACACCATGCAAGACACTCGTGGTTCACCAAAATACACGGTAAAGGTCGGCGTGAATACAGAAACACAAATGTGACTCAGAGTTTAATTGGGATGCCCTGTCAGGGAGCCAAGACAGGGAAGTTCCTGTCCAGCTCCTTCACGTTCCAGTCCAGCACTGCCAGGGAAACACAGTCGCAGCACTATAAATCCTGTCACAGCTGCGTTCAGAGACCTCTGGTCAGGGATGCAGCCAGTGCAGGCACACCCATGTGCACTGTAAATGGCTGCTCACGCTGAAAATACCTCACAGGCTCCTCTTGGCCCTGGGCTTTACGCTCATAACACATTTCTATTTTGGTAGAAGTCTGAAATTACCGTCATACCTTTAGGGGATGAGAAAATTGTCTCATCTAAGTGGCTTTGCTTCAAGAGAGGCTCCTTTAAAAAACAAACCCTCATATTTCAGGTGGCTGAGAGTTTTTCTCATCATTTGTAGACTTACATTAAGACTCATTGCTTGGTCCAAATGGGGTTTATACCTCTCTTTATTTTATTTTTAATTGTTCTCCTACTCCATGTATCATTTTTGGTTTGTGCTGCAGGAAGAAATCTGCTTGGTGCTTTGCACCTACGTGTTGCATGCACCTTTTTGCCAAGAACACTGCCACATCAGTGGTACAGATTTTAAACACTGCCTTCCAGTGCTCCTCTGTACTGCAATGTGTTCACTGCCCAAGGCAAAACTTTTGACTTTACAGATTTATTCTTCCAAGCAGCTGCTCAGATCCATGTGAAATTCAGAGCGCCACCTGCTTCTCTGTCTTTCTTCTGTTTTGCTGTTTATGTTGTTTGATTTTTCTTTTTCTTCTGAAGACATTTATCTGTGTAAAAAGGTAGTTATTTTTTATAACACAGGGAAAATTATTTGGGCTTCATTGTTTCTTCTGATGGGCTGACTGGGCTGTGTTTTGATCCCTGCATTGTAATTCTGCTCTATGTGGGTCAGTGTTTGCTGGATACCTGTTTAAATCTCAGCTGCAAACACCAACAGAGCATCTGCTCCTTCTCTTTCTCCTGCTGCAGACATTCCCTGGCACAGCACTCCAGGAGGGAGGGTTAACATCCAGCCCTGGTGCTGTGAACATGTCCTCTTGTCCTGTTCCTGGTGTTGTTGGTGGAAAAATAAACCCAGCCTACTCCTTCCCGGCCATGCTTTCTTTGTCTCTCTACTCATGCCTTTGGAAAGGACAATGCTACGTCTGTGGTCACAAGCCTTGTCAGCAAACAGATGCCTTTGTGAGAACAGCTCCTGCTTTACACTTCAAAAACCTCTGTTTGTATTTCTGACACTTATTCGAGATCGGCAAACAACAGCTCCTTCCCTCTCCCAGTGCCTCCTCTTGCACTGATAGCTCTGTGGGGAGCTTCGTTTCAGGTGTAAGCCACCTCCATAGATCTCTCCACCTTGAATTCCTCTCCTTTTCATCTGTACTGGTGTGGGTTTCCTGTTGTTGTGCTTGGAGTTTCAGTTAGAAACACAGGAGAAAAATTTTCCTGGTCCAATCCTGCAATAATTGTAATGTTTCAGCACAGCTTTTTTTCTCTAGTCACCTACACATCCCTCGAGTTCTCTGTAACCACAGCATCTTCTAGTTAAAATGCAGCCAGTTTGCTGACAAGAGATCTGATTTCCATTTCTTTTGTCTCCTTCTCTTCCTTCCTTCTCTCCAACCCTGCCCACCAAACTTGTCTTTCAATATATTATTTGCAACTTCAGGACTTCGCTAATTTGGCACATCTGAGGAATGTATTCTTTAGCTTTCTCTGATGCACTGTATAAAATACACGTCCTCAACCGGTGTGCAGCTTATATCCCTCTGGTCTGTTTTAAATCTGTGCAGAAATCACCTGTTTGTACATATAATGTATAGATTTATTGCATTAACCTGCGGGCTCGGTACCTTTACTACAGGACTCTGTACTTTCTGCTCACCTTCCCTAACAGCCCCACATTTAGCTGACAATTAAAAACCCAGGAAGACAGCAGCTTAAATTCGAGAGGATTAATTCTGGTCTCACGAATGTAAATCTGGAAGTTTACACCATTTTCACTGGAGGAATTACTTTGAAGGACAAAATTTTCCACTGAGGAAAGGGTCAAGAAGGCATGTCCAGAAGTAGTAGGTAAATTCAGTTTCATGAGCTAAGATGCACATATGCAACATGTAAAGAGAATTGTGCGAAGAAATAACCCCAGTGAATCTGCAACAACAACCAGAAAGAGAAAAAAAAAAAGGAAAAACAAGCCACCACCATCCACCAAACAGATAACTGAGGCTCTTTCCACCCCCTGCCTACCCATTCGAAAAATACAAAAACGTGTGGTGGGCGGAATAATGGCTATTTTTAATGCAGCCGCGAGTGTCGCCAGACAAAAGGCTGAGCCGCGGAGGAGATGAAGATCTCTCCCGTAGCAGCAGTTCTCACAGCCTCTCCGTGCAAAAGCCTTTCAGGCAATTCAGGCAGCAGCAGCAGCAGCAGCAGCAGAGCAGCTTAGGCACAAAGCACATCTCTGTAGACATTCCCCAGCAAATGGCCCCCGAGCCAGCGCTTAATGTCTGAGGGCTGGCAGGGGACTCGCCGGGAGCCCGGCACTCAGTCATAATTAGCAGGATGCTATTAACTAAAGATCTTGGACGAGAAAGTTCCTCCCTCAAGTTATACCTCTGACCTCGGTGAAGTTAAATCCATGTTGAAACTGGCCACTGGAGACCTGCCCCTGCAGATCTTAATCAGACAGCAGATGCCTGCTGCCACCAGGAATTGTGGCGTGCTTCTAGTAAACCTGCGGTGCCACACCATCGCTCCACAGGGGAAACCCACCGCCTGCTAACATTGGTTATTTAACACACTGCACTGGATTTTGCAAAGCCCCCTCAGCCCTTAAGTAAATGGCAACAGAGGAGCAGATGGTGCCTCTTTCCTCTGCCAGGCAGGTGCTTGTGAGCCCGATCTGCCACAGGGAGCGAGGATTCCCCGGCTATCACCCCTTGCTGCCGAGCTTTGTTCATTTCGCACCCGTGTGGTCTGGGCAAGAGGAGGAAGGCGAAATTCACTGTGTCCCTCTTCAGTTGTACACATGCCTTGGGGTGTGGCACTCGTGTAGAGGGCAAGACTGAGCATTGATGTCACAACATACAACACTACCTGTCATTAACATGTGACTTTATTTTTTTTCCCATTCCCTAGGAGGAATAAGCTCATTCTTTGCAGCTTAGCCATGCACTGTTCGCTGCGTGGTCACCTGGATTTCAAGGGACTTTTTTTGGGCTGGGAGGGGAAGGAAGGCGAGAGGGGACAATGCACCCCAGCTTGGTGGATTGCAAGAGGAGCAGCTCAGCTCCAGGTGCAGGCTCTCCCCTCCCAGCTTTCCTCAGCTCACTCTCTGCATTGCTGCCTCCCTGTACTGTTCCCAAAGTGCCTCCAGGTGCATGGGTGGACAAGGATACAGAGAGATCTCAGTGCTGAACACTGGGCTGGCAAACAGGGACTTGAACTTCTGTCCATGTTTCTGTGGTTCCCTTGCCTCGGGCAAATTCCTTTTTTCTTCTTCCCCCTGCAGCTTCTTGCCCCTCCTGCTTTTATTTAGTTTGCCTCATCTGCAAGGTCTGTGGAAAAAAATCTTGAGTGTGTGTGAGCATTTGTGTGTTAGAGCAGACACAAGCACACGGTGGCCCAGCCTTGCAGTGCTGGTGTTATGAACCTCTACCAGCACTCCCAAGGTGACTCCAAACACTATCAATGAACTTCATTTTATTTCAAATAAGATGTGGGAAGAGGAACTACTTCAGGAGTAAACAAGGGCTCCTTTCTCTGCCTCATGCCTCTGTTGGGAGTGTTATCTGACAATCATACCATGGTACAAAGTACAGCAGAGCAGCAAAAGCACTGTAAAAACCAGTCCACGCTGACACAGTGATTTACCTTTTTTAGAGTCTGTAAATCTGGGACAAAACGCACGTAGTAGAATCTCTGCTTCTGGGAGCCCTCCTGTCTAAGGGCAGCATTTACAGGAACTCTCACAGCCACACTGTGCTCTCACTGAACCTTTAGAAAAAAGGAAATCACTGGAGTCTTCAAAAGCAGCTGTGTGAAGGTCTCAAGATTAAGTCAGCCTTCATGTTTGGGGTTACTATGCTGCATGTGACCCCAGTTTGAAAAGGCAGGTGTTCCACCTGACCCAGTGCTGCCCCTGGGCTGCTGAGCTTTGTAATCCAGGTGCCCTCCTGGAGGGTGCAGGTCTTCAGCAGAGAAGAGCTCTCTGCTTGCTGAGAAATCAGCCTCATGTGGGGACTGCACAGCCTGCACACTGTGGCATCGTGTCCTCCAAGCCTGCCTGGAAAAGGAAGATCTGCAAAGCAATGGCCTTTGGGAGAGCACAAAGTGTGTGGCCAAGAACTTGCCAGTAGAGATGAAGAGGTAGCTCAAGGAAAGGTTTAGTCTGCACGTGGGAGTGATGCTTTTTTGGTTTTGTTTTGGGGGGTTTTTTGTGTTGTGGTTTTTTCTTGTTTTTTTTTTTTTTAATGTGGCTTTCTTCTGGTCAACACTTTTTATGGTCCTTTGCAGAAAGGTGAATTATACCACAGCTTACACAAAAAAAAATAAAGAACCCACTCATGGGCTGCAACAGCTTTTGCTAAATGGAATTCTAGTGCATTGTCATGGGCATGACAGCTTGCTAAGCTGAGAAAGGAACACTCTGCCAGGAGGTCTATCTTTTATTTGCTAAACTTGCACTTGTGTTGTTTCCTGTTCCAGAAAATCTGAGAGTCTCTCTTGGAAAAGTGCTTCTCTGGCCTGAACGACAGTTCCTGTGGGTTTCCTTTAACAACAGTCTCTGCCAAATGAACATCCCAAATACTATATACAGACACTCTCCCTGTGCTTTTAAGGTAAACACAGAGAAGAAAAACAGTTTGGTTCTCTTCCAGGAGCACTTCAGGACTCTTTATTTTTTTTTTTCCCCCAGACCCAGTGTACAAAACCCTGTTCCACACTGATGTTTCTCCCACCTCATGGCATCACTCATTCCTGCCTTCCTCTCTCTGCACCTGCCACGAGGAGGCAGAAAGGCAGCTGTGAAGAGCAGAAACAATTTGCTCTGCTTGTGTGCGGGGGGGGGAAGTCCACATCCTTCTTACTGGAAGGAGGATGTAAGGAAGGAGAGGGACCAGATGCTGCATTCTTACAGCTCAGCAAAGAGCAGTCTGCAGCAGCTCACGCTGTCAGGGAAGTTTTTAGAAGCAGACAGGGAAAAATCCAGAACATTTGCATCAGGGAGAAGGCAGATCTTTATTATGTTTGGATGTGGCCCCCAAACAATATTTGCTTTTGCATTTTATCCAGGTCTGCTCTAAGGCTGGAGGCAAATCTGTCTGTGACTGAAGGTCTGACAGCATCCAGTGCAGAGCCCTGTCTTCCTGCCAAAGCTCAAACCAGACTGCTGAACACTCCGGGTCACACCAGTGCCTGCTGTTCCTAAAACCAGAGGTCACCATGAGCACAGAGAAATGTGGCCACCAGGGGAAAACGCAGCTTCCAAAAGTGGGATAGAAACCACTGCAAGACAAGGAGCACGACCCCATTTTCCCCTGAATGTCATGCCACCAACCTCTGCGGGGCTGCTCCTGAGAGAAACAGCAGCACAAAGATCATCCCTGCCTCCACCACTTGCATTTAGTCCACAAGCCTCCTGCCTGGCATGCTGGCTCTGTGAGCACTTCATTTGTTGGATCGTCTGCTCATGCCACAGCTACCATAATGGTTTGTGTAAACGGGCAGCGAAAACAAGCTGCATTTATTTTAGTTTTTTTTTCTGGTTGGTTGGTTTTGTGGTTTTTTTGCTTGTTTGTTTGTTTGTTTTGCCTTTTTTTTTTTTTTTGTGAAACGATATAGAAATGCATGGTGGAAAATGATTCTGAAAATGAGATATTGTCCTGTGGTGTTACAAGGAAATCAGGAAGGATAGAGACAGCTACTTCAGGGGAAAAGAATGCATGTTTTACTGTTGATTTACTTTCTCAGGCAAATAGTTTTATGCAGAAGGCTACCCCTGGAAATATAAACGTCTTTTAGATTGGCAGTTTCAAAAGTTTTTTCACAAATCTGAGAGTTACTAATATTTAACAGTAGAAGTGAAATTAACAAAAGAAAATTGCTAAGCTTTTCCTCCTAAGTGCACTGTTGAACGGAGGAAAATTCAACTGCCTATGTATTTTACATATGCATCAGCTGTAACACAGATGACCAGTAAAGTATGGGGATATTTTTAAATATCTGAGGATTGGAATTTAAAACTGATTCCTCACACCTTTACCTGTTGACACTGTCAGTGAATTTCCACACAGTCTAGTGAATAAGCGTACAGCATAAGACTAATTAAAACATGACTGTGCTTTTGCAAGGAATTTGCTTTAAATATCAAACAGCATTGGAGAATTCAGTTAGGTTTTAGTTCTGAACGCAGGAGTCTATGAAGCTGTGTCTAATCCTTTTGCACCAGTGCTATAACTCTGATTTACAGCCCTTTGCAGTGCTATAAATGAGTTTGCCTAGTGTGTAATTATACAGTTGCACTGTAAGAAAATCTAGAAATAGTAAGAACAGTGATTTTAAAATCACATTAGTTTCCTCCACATCTCATCAGCAACATTTCTCCCAAAAGCAGCAAAACCAATCAATATTTCCTTCTAGTAAGGTCTGACTCACCGAGACTCTGTGGATACTAGGAATTGGAAAAGTTCAGGTACAAGCTGTTTCTTCACTTGATTAAGTGCAGCCACCTGTAGGTGGCTGTTTCCATAATTAATCTTTGTTACATGAGGTGCCTTACTCTTAAATTTTTGATGACAAGAACCAGAGGTGCCACAATAAGAAATGAAAATCCAGCGAATGGTAAAAGGCTACTGCAGAAATTCCTTCCTTTAAGGATATCCCCTGCTCTGAGGGGAAACTTTGGCATTCCTAAGAAAGGTGCAAGATAAGCCCGAAAGAGGGGAGGATGAGCTGTAAAGAGAAGAGGCCATTGTCACTTACTTTTCTGGTCACACGTACTTGTGCCTCTGGAAACCTGGTCCGTGGGCGAACAGGCAGCAAAATCGGGTGCTTCCTGTGTTTCCTTCCCGACTGCTTTCCCAGTGCCTGGCCACAGAGCTTGCTCCTGCTGGAGTCAGCCTAGCGCTGGTCCCGGCTGCCTCATTTATAGAGTAGCAGGTCCTTTGTCTGGCGCGTGTCACCACTAGTCCTGGCAATCCAGGGAGCTTGTTTTGCATCTCCCAGGAGATTCCCTCTGTCTTGCCTTTTCTCTGCTCACCACATGGCCCCCTGCCCTTTCCTGGGGCTGTTATGGGGTGGTAGCTGAAACCATCCTTACCAGGTCACTTAGTCCAGTGATTCTGGCGAGGTCGGGTGAACTTTGCAGATTTTTTTTAAAAATTTTAGTTATTTAGCCGTCTCTGAGCTTGTCAGTGTTTCCAGAGACAGGGACAGCCTTTTCAAAAGTCGTCTTTGACATGACTCAGAACTGAGGAGCAGGCTGGTGTGTTTGCTGTACTCCCAAGCAGGAGGCTCCTGCTCTGCTCTGACAGGATGTGAGGTGCAGTTTTGACCACGTGCAGGCAGGTGGATCCTGCACGCCCTTCTTTGGTGGGAGCTCCCTCTCACTTAATAAAATCGTGGCTGGCACCTTCTGCAGCCGGAGGACAGCGACAGCTGCTGCTGTCCCAGTGCTGCGCCAAGCCTGGCTGCCCCTCTGCCTCACTCTGTGGGACAGCAGGAGGCCACAGGTGAGAATTCACACGTCTTCCAGCCTGCCCTTCAGAGCACTGAAGGCTCAACTCATGCTTTTACAGCAAAGATGAGTCAGCTCCATACCCCCTGTGGGTAAGGTGTAGAGTCGGTGAAACACAAGACTTCTTTCTCCACTGCTGGGGTGCCCCCAAATCGTCCTCTCTGCTCAATGACAGCAGGCAAGCCAGGTGACATCTGAGTGCAAAAACCAAAACCTGCAGAATAACCCCATCCCCATCACGTGTCTGTGTCCATGACAGGGACTGGTCCATCCAGCCTCACCTTTCCTCTGGATAACAGCTTTTTCATAGGTGAAACACTGGCACAGGTTGCCCAGAGAGGTGGTAGGTGCCCCATGCCTGCAAACATTCCAGGTCACGTTGGATGGGGTGCTGAGCAACCTGATCTAATTGAAGATGGTTGGACTAAATGGCCTTTAAAGGTCCCTTTCAACCCAAACCAGTCTTTGTTTCTATGAAAATTGCCCCAGGCACAAGCCAGCTAGGCTTGTTACAAACATACAGAGCCTTTGGTACCCGTACAATCCTTTCTGCACCTCCATCCCCTTCTCCAGTAAGTGCTGGGAGCTTGCTTTGGATGGACGTAAGAGTAAATAAGGAGAGCAAGGGCGAGATACCTGCTTATGCCCTGGAGCAACAGGAAGTATCCTGGGGACACAAACGGGAAGGAGGGACGGGGAAGGAGAAGCCCCAGCTCATCACCCTGCTTTCATGGGGCAGGAAAACGTCTGCACCCCGGATAAGGCAGCTTTGAGCACACTCCACCGCTTCCCTCTGCCAAGTCGCAGGAAAGCTCAGCTATTACCCAGACCAGCTCACCCCAAACAGCAAGACGGCTCGGCAGTGCTCACCTACTGGGTTTTTAAAAGCGCCGAGGATGTTTCAGTTAACAGGATTGCCTCCATAAATATTAATGAGCCAGCAGTGGAATGATGCGGTTGCTCTCCGGAGAGAATGAGCCTCGGGTCCCCGCCGGGGCGGGTCGTTCCCTGCAGAACTCGGCTGGAGGTTCAGCCCTTTCACACGGTAAATTAACAGTGGCACTACAGCCTGAAAGCTGTGTCAACCGCTTCATTTAGCACAAGTGTTATGTTAACTAAAGGCCCTATTCCGGAGGGGCCTTTGGCCTCACAGAAGCCTGATTTCCATGTAATTTACATTGGAGAGTTGGAGAGTGCCCCGCCTCTCTGTTACTTCCTCCGACCTGTTATGTACCCAAAATCTGCCCTGAGATGCTCCAGCCAGTGGACAGCAGTTGGGAAGTGGGCTTGCAAGTCCAGAAAGGGAAGGGAACTGAAGCTTTTGATCCCAAACTGTTTGGATATTTCACTGTCTGGAGCTTTCACAACCTGGCCAGACAAAGCACTGTAAAATGCACTGTCAGGAAAGTGTCTTTCCTTGCAGGGAGAGGAGCAGGATGGTGCGTTTTTCATTCCTACTCATGCATCCACACAGGAGAGCAGTGTCCTGCACTGCTGGGGCACACCAGGACCCACTGCAAGGCACTGGACAGGAGGTCCCAGGTGCAGAGCCAGCACTGGGAATGCTGATGAGATGGCACAAGGTTGCTGACTTTTACACCAACTTTATGGGTCTTTTTCACCCTGTCAAAATGCTCCAAAGGGGTCAGAGTCTGCTTCGCTGTGTCTTTATTGAGCTTCTTATTGAACTGTGATTACTTGGCACCAATGAACCACACCATTCTCATTCATCTTCCTCTCCATACTTGTCAGTGACCTGGCAGCAGGGGGAACACGCTACCAATCCAACCCTGCAGTCCTGGCATTAGTTTTCGATAGACCAACCCATAGTTGCCAGGGTAGTATAGGCCAGCCAGAAGCAAGAGCTGTGGAAGCAACATTGCACCCTGGGCTTCCTCCTCCTCACAAAAATTTCTGCTGTTTCCCTGTTTCTGGCAATTTCCCTGGAGTCTGGGGCAACACTTTACCTGCAATAAGTCTGGCTTTCAGTGGCCACCCATTTGAAAAGTGAAGGGGACACAGGATGCTTTTGGTAAGGTCTGATATCAGCAGGTCACTTTGGCCCCCTCCCCTCTGCACCACAGGCACCAGGGACTGCTCGACCTGGATGAAGCAGCAGAGTGCCTGCACTGTCTTATGCAACTGCACTTACACTTGTGACTCGAGTAAAACACTTGAGAGTTGGCCACTTTGAAGAAGTCAAGAACGTGTGGGTGGCTGCAAAGTGTGAGTGTCTTCAAAACCGGGTTTCTCATGTCTGCTCTTGAAATTCGGCATGCCGAGGTTAATATTCCAGCCCCTGAAACAGCCTAGGGGCATAACCCTCGTCGTTCCTCTTCCTAAAAGGAAGAAAAGCTGTTTCTGGCATAGGGGACGGTGTGGTGTGCAAGCAGGAGCAGAAGGCTTTATCCTGCTGCACAACTTCCAGGGCCAACAGAAGCCTCTCCAGGACGTCAGAGTGATGGTCAGATGGACGAATGTTTATGGTTCACACTGGGCCAGACCTCAAACTCTGTCTTTCTCCAGCAAAACTCTGACTTGCAGATGACCAGGATATAGCAGAGAATCCTGCCTAAATATGAGCAGAGATTTCAAAAGATGGGCCCGGATTCAAGTAACTTTTTCCGCTTTGGGAGGTGACCCTTTTCAGCCTGATGAAAGCAGCACACACAAAGTGATGGGCAGGAAAAGGACAGCAAGAGGCTGCAAACACACAGCTGTGTTATCACTGTGAGTTCAGAGCCATGCTCTACATATGGGAACAATAAGAAACAATTATACACATCTGGGCTCCTGCCCTTTAAAATCTTAATGTAGATTAATAGATTTTGAATATATTGAGCTGGAAGGGGCTGCTTGAGGTTCAGAATAGCAGCTGCATGCAGACTGCTGAAATATTAAACTTTCATCATCTGAGACTTTTCGTAGCATTTTGAATCTCGTATTAGTGTTAACAAAACACATCAGGGGGTGCTTTAAATTCTGGCCACACTTTTTGGCTTAATTCCAGAAGCCAAAAATCTTCTCCTTTTTAATGCTGAAACTTGCTGATAGCATTGAAGAAAATGTTTAGCCACAGAATAAAGAGACTGAAAACCTAATGTACCTCTAAACCTTTTCACTGGGAGCAAGGGGGAGAGACAAGCAGCTCATCTCCCACTTGACACAGATGTACCTTGATATCAAAAGTTCTTGGAAACCACCTAAAATAGGGGAAAACAAGGCAGGCATCTCTGAGGATCACCAGCTGCCACTTTCAGGGGCACACAATGCAGAGCTCAGCCAGGTTGCAGCAGCAAGGCAACCACATCAGCATCACTCAAACCAGAGATTCAAGGAAATGTGGAGCTGAGTATAAGACCTTTCTGACCAGACTATAAGCCCAAGAATGTTTTGCCACAGATGCATTTGCACCTTCTACAACAGACTTCCAACTAATGACAAAAAGTAGAGGTCAAGAGGTTCGACTTCAGGCAGAACTCTCAACCCCCAACCCGTGTGGATTTGATGTGCTGGGAATCTCCAGGATTTTCCACAGTCTGGAAAGTCCTCTTCCTTCGTGTGCAAGGGTGTGGAGCACACAGCTTGCTCCTTGAGGTGAACTTTTGTAAGAAAGAAGAGAGTTTGCTCTTAATCTCTCTAACATCTCTTGGTGCAGGTTGCTGCATTGGAATGGCTGAGGCTGAAATCCTTGAAGGAAAAGTCTCCCATTTGGTGCTTGAAGCTGTTCCTCGTGCAGAACCAGCAGTGCATGTGTGTGCCAAGGGAAACTCCAATAAACCTGGCCTTTCAGGAGTTCATTATGATTATAGAGTCCATTTTATACTGAAAAAAACAGATGTACTCACTATTCTGACTCTTAAAAGTAGCTTTCTTCCTTTACTTTTGAAGTTATGCCATTCTGTTATTTTGCTGCATTATGAATGTATGCCCTTCATGCCTTAATGGTGGAATGATGGTACAAATTATTTCAAATTTCATTTTCAATGGCTTTGTTTCCATTGTTTTTAAGTACATTTCTGTATTTCAGATGCTCAGCTGGTGCAAACTGATGTACTTTCATCAGTTACTAAGGAACAGTGCTGATTCGCAGTGTGTGGAAACCACCCCATTACTCTTTAAATTCACCTGTATTACATCTTCTGTCCATGCTGTACACCCCTTGACTTTCCACTGGCTCTACAGAAGCCAACTGCAGCCACATGAAGGAAGACAAATTTTTGGCAAAGTTCTTCGAGGTGAGAACTGTGCAAGCTGCATATTCAAAATAAGTTTTCAAGGTCAGGCAGAAGCTCCTAGTAGTCTGGACCAGGGTGTCGATGCCCCACCAGACCATGAGTATTGCTCCTGCAGAGCTGATGTCCCAGCCTTTCACACCCCAGGACAGGGAAGCAGGTCCACTAACACCAATTAAGTCCTTCCCACCCCATCTCTGTCTGTCACCTGAGTCCATGAAACCCAGACATGTCCCGTGACCTGCTGGACCCATCAATCCTGCAGGATCTGAACCCTGAAACTTTAAACAGCCCTTGAGACATTTTTGCCTACTCTCTGTGAACAAGACGTAAATATCAGGACGTGTGTTCAACGATGGAGCAGGACAGGGGGGCAAATTCTCTTGGCCATCTGTGAGTACCAAAAGCCCAGTGCAAAGCCCTGGTTGTAGCTGCCACAACAGAGGCAGCCTCATCCCTGTCACAAACAAATTGCATTCATCTTAGGAGCATCTTACCACAAATGTAGCTCAGCTCAGTTTTCTGGGTCATTTTCACTGGGCACACAAAGAATTAATAAGCTTTCAGCTCCTTTGTTTTACTTGCAACTGACCTCTCTTGCCTTCTTCAGCTTTCTACTCCAGTTAGTAAAAAGAATACCATCGGTTCTTCCTGGATGACAACCTGACAGCCTCAGAGACCAAGGAAGAGCCATAACCCATGTTCTGAGCAATGGTCAAGCTTGAGGAAAGTGCTGGTGGGACTGCCTGGGCTCCTGACCAGTGTTGCAGGAAGACATGAGCCTGTACCAAACCCAGAGACAGAGGATGTGATCACCTTGCCTGCACTAAAGCTCAAGAGCAGGTTTTGGGCAATACAGTGCCTACAAGCCCAGGCTTTGCAGACACAGCTTGTTTTTGGTAACCTGTCCCTTCATTGAGTTCAGGCTGGTGACAGCATCTCTCAACCAAACTTTGTTTGGGTTTCTGGGCTTTACACTATGAATGAATGAACTCATAACACATCAGGAAAGCAAAGTAACAGGCAGGAATCACAGAATAAGCTGAGTTGGAAGGGACCCACAAGGATCATTGAGCCCAACTCGTGACCCTGCCCAGCACCTCCTCAAGGGTCACACCATGTGCCTGAGAGCATGGACTAAACCCTTCTCATCTCTCTGCTCCAAGGAGCTCAGGGATGCTCTGTCAGCACTCCAAAGGGACCATCCTGGGGCAAAGTGCTGGCCTGCAGGAATGCTGGCCAGCACTGCCCTCCCCAGGCCAGCACCAAGGCACTGTCCAAGTGCAGGCAGCACCCACTCCTGACCTTTGGTGTGCTGGTGTCTCCCGCTGCTTTGCCAAGGCAGAATGCCTGCTGCTTGGAAACAAAGCCCTGCTCCCCCGCTCCTCATCCCGGCACCCTCTGCCCACCCCTTTCAGCAGTGCTGCCTTTTTGCAGTTTAAATGTTCCTTTTTAGAGTGCCTTTTATTTCCAGCTTGGAGAGCAGGGGGACGAGAGATGGGATAGGGATGCTGAAGTAGTAATTTACATAATCTGATTAACAGAGGATTATCCAATGGCTGCTGAACAGCCTTAGTGTGCTTGAGCTAAAAACCTTACTATTCATTGCTCTCACCACCCTGCAGGGCGGCTGCACCTGCAGCACCAGCTAATACTCTCCTGGGGACTTCAAGGAGGCAGAAAAGCGGGGGCATATTTTTATTATTATCTGGGGGAGGGTTGAGGAGCTGCAGCTTCTTGTGTGCAGCCCCTAATTGATCTGTCTGCATTAGACATCAGGAAGATGAAATGAAAGCTGAGCCAGTTGGCATTATCAGGAACAGCCATCACCTTTGAAAAGGGCCAGCTTGTGTGGCTCCTCCACTGTGGGCAGCTCAGTGGGGCCCATCCTGGCCTGCCACGAAAGGAGCTGGGTGGAAGGGTCCTGTACATGCAAGACCCTAAGTCTTCCCCTGTGCACACCAGTGCCTCGCTCAGCTGGGAGCAAACCAAGGCCAATCCGTGCTCCAACTCAGGTGTAGCTCACACCTCTGCCCCAGGAGCTATGTGCTGACAGGGGAAGGAGTCTGCTCACGGCTGACAAGGCCTCACACCCAACGTGCCACTTTTTTATCACCCACGGTCCAGTCATCCGGGGGCTTGGCTCGGGTGGCAGCTGTGGGAAGAGCAGCAGGACCCAGCAGAGCAGCCCCTCTGTGTGCTCAGGGGCACAACGAATGAGCCTCCAGAACAGCTCTCCCAAAGCGCAGTCCAGGACCTCCCACAGACTCACAGAATCATTTAGGATGGGAAAGACCTCCAGCATCATCCAGTCCAGCCACTGACCCAGCACTGCCAAGTCCACCTCAAACCACATCCCTAAGTGCTACATCGACATATCCTTTGTATCCCTCCAGGGATGCTGGCTCCACCACTGCCCTTGGCAGCCTGTTCCAGCGCTTGACAATCCTCTTGGGGGAGAAATTCTTCCTGGTGTCCAATCTAAATCTCCCCTGGCACAGCTTGAGGCCGTTTCCTGTTGTCCTGTCCCCTGGGAGGGGATACCAGCTCCCACCTTGCTACAACCTCCTCCCAGGTAACAGAGATAATTAAGGTGCCCGCCCTACGAGCCTCCTTTTCTCCAGGCTCAATAATTCCAGTTCTCACTGTGGAGTGCAGTGAACTCTCCTGTAGCAATTCAGCAGGCAGGCTAAAAAAAAAACCTACCTGAAAGGAAGGACAGATAAAAGCCACAGGTCCTTGAACACATGACAAAACTCAGCAGCACATAAGGGCATCAACTGGGGCTGAGTCCAGCTCTCCCAGAACGAGTGGGGGATGGATGCATTCCAGATCCTGGCAAGACAAGATGAATTCAGCTGCTAGTTTCAACAGAACCAAGTCTGCACCCCAAGCATCCACCCATGATGAAGGGAAACTCCAAACAGAGAAACTTGTGAACTCTAGAATGGAAAGAAGTGAGGACACAGAGGTCTCCAGTTTAGGAGAAAAACCAGGTGGTGTGGCTTTTCTCCTAAACTGGACCCTCCCACACACATTCACATCAAAGCCAGGGAAAAAGGAAGAATTTGGATTTTTTTTTCCCATTACACAGAAGGACATCTGTAAGGCAGGCAACTATAAGAGGTTTTAGAACCTGCCAAGGAAACCAAAACTGGACTTTCTAGAAGAAAAGAGACACAACCAAATTTAATCCCCCCCAGTAGAAACACTGCAATATAATCACCCAAGACTAATTGTGGGTCTTTGTTTCCAGGAGCACACTCCATCCTCACAGCTCGGTCTGGAGGTGCTTTACATATTCACACGTGGCTCGGGCTGCTGTGTTTGTCTCTGAAGACCTGCCTGGCAGCTGCCACTCACGGACACCACCTAAACAGATTTGCAGCCCAGTGTGTCTTCCTTACTCCTCCCAACAGTGTGAATGAACAGTGGAACACGCTGGCCTGGTAAAGCTGGGAGGTTGCAGAGTGTCCTGAAGTCATCCTGCCTGCTTGCTCGTCCAAATTCCCCTCCTCTCCCTCAGCAAGAAGGGGACACCACTTCTGACTTTGGGGTGAAAAGCACAAAGGCTGAGAAGCAGCCACGAGAGGACACGCTGTGTGTGCACAGCCATCCCCACTGAGGGGGTTGTTTTTTTCCATGAGCTCTGACTCAGAGAAATGTCCTTTCACTGTTCAAACCTCAGGGCTGCCTGGAAACAATGACCCCTGCCAGCTGCTGGCTGACCTGCCAGGCTGGACAGCAGTTGCACCTTTGGGATGTCCAACAAGGTGTCCAAAGTGTCCATGGAGTGGCATCTCCATGCTCCTCTCCGTGGCAGGAGCATCACCAAGATACCTCCATGCTCTGGTGTAATTCGCATTCCCGGGTTTAGGAGTTAACTAGTATCCATGGAAAGGGATGAAACTGCATCCTGGGGTTCACAAGCTCTCCTGCTTTGAGAAAGATAATCTCTGTTGCTAAACTAATCCTTCACACTGGCATCTTCCCAGATGCCAAGAGGAGTGAGGAACCGACAGCACGCCCACCAGAATTTCCCTGTGCCACGTGCTGTGGGAAACCTGTTTCCTACAGAGCCTTATTCCTCTGTAGCTCCGTGAGGCCCCCCCCTACACCTCATGACTGTTGAATCTAGACCCTCATCTCCTGATCAGAAAAACATTCAAACTGGGAAGAGGCGAAACAGATTTGAAAGGAACTTGCACATGTTGGTGGACAAAAGTCAGGCCCCTTCTTCACTTGGTCTTGTCACTTCGGTGCAGGCCTGTTCTGTGCTTTGGAATCGCAGGGCCAGGACCTGGTGCAGATCATCTGGCATCTCGTGGTGTCCCAGGAAAGGAGAACGTTTCCACAGACCACAGGCAGAGACAACAGCAGGGTCTGTTTACTCCAGGGTGTGTTCCCAGAGATGGGCTTTCATATGTATTCCCCAGCGGCTCAGCAGCCAGAAGAAAAACGTTTTCCCGCAGCTGCTGTTACCTTTTTTCCATGCTTCTGTCCCCAGAAAAAGCAGCAGAGCCATTCAGCTGCCATCCGTTCCCCAGGCACACAAACTTCACCCACGTGAGGCACAGAAAATACACAGACAGCACAAACAGAACGAAGGAAAAAAAAAAACCCTTCTCCTGGGCAGCGGGCACATTTCTCACAATAAATCTTCAACACACAAATAGCAGCAGCCTCTGCCCAGCAGACAGCACGCAAAGTTATGGAGCAAAAAATCCTGCCAGGGAAACACATTCAAATGTCAGGGTCTGGGTGTGCTGGCAGTGGCGAGAGGGAGGGATGTGCCTGTGAGGAGGTTGTGCTGCTCCAGAACTGGGTGTCGGCTCAAACCCTGAATGTCCTCCTCGGAAAGGTGCAACAAACCAGGGGCTCCTTCCTTCCTCCCGGTGCCAGCCCTGCCCCCAGGCCCCTCCGGGCTGGCTCCCTGTGCAGCTGAACAACTATTCGGGAACACAGGACAGCTCAGCTCTGGGGCCCTGCGTTATTTATGAGTTTGGGAATCAGAGCCGTTCGGTTCACTGCCAGTAAATGGCAGTGATGGGGAGGAGGCGGGGGCGGGCTGGGTGTGCAGCTCTTCATTCTCTATTCCCTGTGAAAAGGGAATCACTCCAGCTAACTGGCCCGTGGAGATAAGGATTTCAGACAATCTGCATTAGCCTGATAAGCCAGGTTTGCATTTCATAAAGATTGTTTGTTAAGAACCCCAGTAAAATAAAATACAGTCAGAAGGGCTTATCAGCACAACTCATTTCCACTCACACCCCTCTGCCTGTCAGCGCTGACATTTTTTTTTCCCCCCCGCTATAAATTAAGGTCCCTGCTTGTGTCCCAGGTCTCTGGGATGGAACACGGGCTGGGGAAGAGTGGGGGAGGGCTGGGAAGGGCAGGGAAGAACAGCCTGAAGCCTCCCAGCTGTGACTGGTCAGTGTTAGAGTCGTGGTCTTCATCCACAGTGTGTGGGAGGGCAGCAGTGCCCACCTGGAAGGTGGTGTGGACCTGCCCTTTCCAGCGTAAACCAGAGCAGCTGGGCTGGCATCAGCAGCCTTCCCTCCTTGCACCAATCGTGGATGAGCACAGGAGGAAGGTGTTTATCCATGTTTCCCTCTATTTCATGTTTTCCCCTTTCCTCACATAGAAAAGCCACGGCCGCTAACACGCGGAGTTATGGACTCCCAAACCCCTGGCAGTTTGCTCTCTTCCATCTTCAAACAGGCCATAGTCAGGCATTTTGCTGTAAAACAGCCTTGACAAATCATGGAAAACTATTAGAACACCCTCTGGTGCTCACCCTTTCCCCCTCTTTTCTTTCCCAGCACCTGCAGTGTTTGCAGGGAACACACCAAGGCCATTCTGTTTGGACAGTGCTGCCCTGCAAGGAGGTAGATGCCCATTTCTGCACAGACCCTGGGCATTATCCAGGTATCACACAGGAATCCAGAAGGTCCCTTTCCAGTCCCCCCTGGATGAAGAGTCCCAGGGAAAGGCAGCCAAGCAAAAACAAATTATTAACAACACAAGACCTTCCACGATTTGACAGCCAGCGCAATTAGAAAGTCACTTAATCTGTACAATCTGTTGTTTCCAGCTGCCATTGCTGCACACACTTTTATTGGGATTTGTCAGAAGAAAGACCTTAGCAAGGCAGAAAACACCCTTTGGTGTGGGTTTTGCATTTCTACCTTAGTGCTTGCTGATGCTGTGAAGTGACACAACAATTGGTGCTACAGGTAAGGACTACTCTCTCTCACACCCTTCTGAGGACTCCAACCCTCTGCATGAGCACCAGTGCCCATCACGGAAGTTGCATTAGCCCCAATTCAAACAGGTTCCTCCTTTTCAGGCCCATTTGTAGGTGAAATCTGGGCTCGTGTGGCCCCAGTGGCAAAGCCTTCGCTTCAGTGGAAGTTCTCGTGAAACCCCCTTGCCTCAAAAAGTGAAATGGGAGATGTGGCAGTCTGGTCACCTCTCTGGCCAAAATCCACAGTACCCATCTCCAAGCTTCAACCAGCTCCATGCCAGCCTGCCAGATGCGACATTAGTGAGGACTGGTGAACAACCAGAGAGGCTCAGAGGTGATACAGGGAGGGACTGGAAGATTTGGTGGTCAAAGCAAGAACAGGTAACGATATTTTCTGGGCCCTGCCTTGTCTTGTTCACAGGAGATGTCGTGGACCTTTGCTTATAGGTCACAACACCTCTGCTGTGCTACAGGGAAAGGCAGGTCAGAGGAGGGCTGAGGGGCAGCAGATTAATTGGCTGACTTCATTAGCTGCTTGGAGCAAAGTGGCTGTAAAAGACCAGTAGAGAAGAGGTTAATGATGGTCTCAGCACACTGACCTCAGCAAGAGCTTTATCTCAGCAAGAAAGAACAGGCACTCTTTCTGATCAAACAACAAATGCATTACAGAGGCATCATTAACCCAGAGAAGCTGCTGCAGCAAACAGCCAGGGGCTGAAGGCATCAGCAGTGCAGGAAAGTCAGCACAGGTGGCCAAAGGCAGCACATGCCAAGCTCTTCGGTGGAGATGGGCCCCAAGCTCCTTCATGGTGGCGCTCCTGTGATTCCAGGTATGTTGGGAATGTGGGGATTGAGTCTACCATTAACAAATTTGTGGATGACACAAAATTGGGTGGGAGTGTCGATCTGCTGGAGGGCAGGAGGGCTCTGCAGAGGGATCTGGACAGGCTGAATCCATGGGATGAGGCCAGTGGTGTGATCAAGATCAAGCTCCAGGTCCTGCCTTTGGGTCACAACAACCCCTGCAGCTCCAGCCTGGGGGAAAAGTGTCTGGAAAGCTGGAAAAGGCCCTGGGGGTGCTGGTGACAGCGGCTGAGCATGACCTGAGGTGTGCCCAGGTGGCCAAGAAGGCCAATGGCCCCTGGGCTGTCCCAGCCATGGTGTGGCAGCAGGACCAGGGCAGTGACCATCCCCTGTGCTGGGCACTGCTCAGGCCACACCTTGAATCCTGGGGGCAGCTCTGGGCCCCTCACTCCAAGAGAGACCTGGAGGGGCTGGAGCATGTCCGGGGAAGGGAATGGCCTGGGAAAGGGTCTGGAGCACCAGGAGCAGCTGAGGGAGCTAGGGGCATTCAGCCTGGAGAAAAGGGGGCTCAGGGGGGACCTTCTGGCTCTGCACAACTCCCTGACAGGAGGGGGCAGCCGGGGGTTCAGGCTCTGAACCAGGGACAGGACAAGAGAACAAAGCCTCAAGTTGCACTAGGGAAGGTTTAGGTTGGACATCAGGAAGAATTCCTTCACAGAAAGAGGGATCAGACATTGGAATGGGCTCCTCAGGTGGAGACGGTGAAGTCCCCATCTCTGGAGGTGTTTAAGGAAAGGCTGGATGTGGCACTCAATGCCATGGTGTGGTTGACAGGGTCAGTCAAAGGTTGGACTTGATGATCTCAGAGGTCTTTTCCAAGCCACTTGGTTCTGTTACATGGATTTATTAGGCTCACAGAGAGGGACACCTCATCCTTTGGAGGAGTGGAGACTGCATTGCGCTGCTGCAGAGGATGTCAGAGCCTGGGGCTCAGAAGGCATGGTCCAGGAAAAAAACACCTTCTTTTCTTTCAAATAGTGCACAAGAACCCACTGCATCCCTTAACTGGGTGGATACAGGGGTATAATCCACTCACCTCTCACCCCTGCAGAGGGATGGGGAGGAGAATCAGGGAAAAAAAACCCATAAAACTCATGGTTTGAGATAAGAACAGTTTAATAACTGAAAGAAAGTAAAATATAATGCTGATAATAATAACAATGAGGGCAAACCACCACAGAAACAAGTGGTGCAGAGAGATGCTCACCACCCACAGACGGACGCCCAGCCCGTCCCCCAGCTGCGATCAGCCCCTCCCAGCCAACTCCCCCCAGTTTATACACAGAGCATGGTGTTCTCTGGAACCCTTGGACTGTTCTGCTCACCTTTCTCAAAGGTTTCTTAAGCACCTGCCCACTGCTACAGCACAAGAAACTGAAAAGTCCCTGATTTAGGGTAAGTATTATGTAGCAACAGCTGAAACACCAGCGCCTTATCAACATTTATTCTCTGAATAAAAACTGAATCCAAAATCACAGCAACACACCAGCTACTGAGAAGAAAACTAACTCTGTCCCAGCTGAAACCATGACAATAAAGAGAATTTTGCCCAGGGAATAAGGCACCAGATGTCTGGTCAGTCAGGGAGGGACCCGTTCTGTGGGACACAAATGTATCTTGGCTTCTCAAAATAAAATAATTGATTAAAAAACCACAAAAACTCCCCCACAAACCCAAGAGCCTGGCCTGGCTCCTGTCTTTACCGGCTGTTACCTACTTAATGTTCTCTCCCTTTCTGTGTTTGGTCAGAAATCCCTCTTTCAGTGCAGCTGGAAAAGGTTGTTACCAACAGGCAACCAAGCCTGAATGCTGACAATGTGAGGTGATTACAACAGCCCAAAGGGCAAACACACAGATTTTTCAACAGGATATGCCCCTGCTGCCCCCGCAGGCTTCTGAGACACTGCTCTGGACAGTGGCAAGGTAAACACGGGCTAGTGTCAACTCGGGAAGAAGCCACACAGTTCAACAGTAGCTCCTTGTGGAAACTGCTTTACTCAAGAGTTTTGACTTTTCTGACAGGAAGTGGCTGGGTAAAAGGCGCTGTAATTATTTGCTTTATGTCAGAGAGAGCCACTTGGCTTATCCTGCTTTTGAAGTGGAAGGAACAGAAATGGCTGAGCTGAGGCAACACAATGCCATTAAGCAAGATTATCAGCCAGTGTAAATCGGCTGCTGGTGCCACTTTGCCAAAACAGCTGATGTAGATCAGTGAGAACACAAGTGCCAGACAGACTTTGATCCTCTGACACGCTGTCTCTCCAGTTCCCTGGTTCTGTTCCCCAGCAGAAACACATGAAGAAGAAGAAAACAAGCCTAAGCAGTGAGGCAGCTGCCCCTGAGCTTCTTGAGCTGCTGTGAGAACTCAAGAATTCCACAGAGGAGTAACAAGGGACAGAACCACATCCCTGGGAGCCACTGCACTGTGACAAGCCAGCCCTTGGAAGGAAGGTATCCGTGTTGTTCCACGGGTGTTACTCATTTAACATCTCACTCATCTGTGCAAAACACACAATTACAACAGACAGTGCAAAGCAGAGAGTGGTTTTCTCCTGAGCTGACAGACTTTAGACTTAGGACGAGGACAGAGAATTCTAAAGCAGAAAAGGCTGAAGGCTGTTCAGCATCAGGAACCAGCTTCTCCCAGACTCTGTTTCAACAGCAAGGGCATAACAAGATCAGCTACTACTTTTTCATGTGGACAGCAGAGAAAGACTCAGCCATACATCACAGTTTTGCCTATCTTCTGTTTCTGAGGTTAAAAGAAGAGCGTGGTGGAACTCACACGGGCCCTTCTCCTATCAGAATATTGCTCCTGGACAGGTGAAAAGCATCAGCATCTCCCTCAGACACTCCCTGCCCTGTGCAGTCAAGCATTGCCCATCCCAGGGTTGTTCTGCAGCCTGTTTGGCTCATACAGATCCTTTTGGAAGAGCTGCATTTACCCTTTTGTTACAAACAATCACATTTTTTCAAGTGTTGAAGATGCTGCAGCTTTCTCCCATTTCCAGTGGCAATTCACCATCACTCCCAGTGTGAGCTCCTCCAGGATCTGATCCAGAAATAGATCCTTTCTTAAGCTCATATACAAGTGGTGATTCCCACTTCCATTTTGTAAAAGCAGAAAGTTGTGGAAAACCACTACAGAATGGGAAATAGAAACTGCCTCGAGCTGGAAGATAGGATTAACTACAGTCAATCCTTAACTACACAGTCAGCCTTGGCTGGCATTTGCCTGATGTGTTCTCAGAGACCCCCCAAAGTCAAAGGTTTTACACATTTCCACATGTAAAACACTCCAGTTTCTACGCAGGTGGATCAATTTGCATTCCTCCCATTTACTTGTATTTCCTACCAACCATGGAAGGGGAGCACACACATCCCTTCCTTTTTTATAGCCATCTTTTATGGCTTTTGAAAATGGCCATTTATGGTCCCTTCTCTTCAGGCAATGCTGTTTCTCTAATCTTTCTTTGCCATTATTCTGTAGCTCTGAACACTTTTCTGTCTTTAACAGCTGCACATAAATAATGTGCCTTGTTTGCTACAGGAAAGCCAAGGGACTTTGCATGTGGTTGCTTAAGACCATTAAGAGAGAGAATTTAGGAACTGCCCTAACTCCAAAATTAGCACTTCCAAAATGAAGGCAGTTACTAATTTAAGAAGGTAAAACAGAATTAAAAATCCATTTCAGATGAGGCAATTCAGGAGAACCTAAGAGGAAACACACCTAAATCTGGCTGTCTCTGTGGGAATGGTAAAGGCTTCAGCCTCATGATTGCCTCCAAAGAGCAGCAGTTCCACGACGTTCACACCACTCCTTGAGACCCAATCTGCATCCAAGCAGGAAATCTGTGGCCAGAGCACAGCACAGAGCATGACAGGAGATGTGCAAAAGTGCAATCTGTTTGTGCAACTGCAGGATCCTTTTTCTTACACATGGGCATCTGCTTTATTCCAAGTATCTTTGTTGTGTCCAAATATCTTTATTAAAAAATAAAAGCTCAAGACAGGTGGTCAATAAGAAACACTTCCTAATTTTTCTCTGTGCATTGTGTCATGGTAACTGCATTGAAGTGTGTGAAATGCTGCCCAGCATGACAAAACAAAGGATGAAACAGCATCGAGTTGTAAATTAAACTCTCCTTTTAATCAGTGTTAAATATACACTTGTATCATCAGAAGAGAAAATATTTTAACTGAAGAACACCTTACAGGTATAATCAGCTGTTCAAGACATCTTCCCTTTCAAGGACATGCAATTTTTTCCATTACTCTTTTCATCTAAAAAGTCAAAAATTTGACAGATTATAATTTTCTGAGAGCATCTTTTCTTTCACTCTAAAACACCTATTGCATTTGAGAAACTCACAGGCTTACTGCATGTTATTACACAAAGAAGTTCAGGACAACAGAGTTATGAACATGAAAACCATAAGAATATTGACTTTTTTTTCCATTTTAAGGAAAAAGTACAAAAGTTTCTACCTGAGAAATTATCCCTTATGATGTAATGTTTGCTTTGCCAAGCAAGTGGTGTTAGCAGGATTTTAAATCTCTCTCTCTTCTTAACCAGGCAGAGCTAACAAAGTTACCATCCAATTGAAGAGCCAGCACGACAAGTTGTTGCCAGAAGCTGAATAATTTACTCTAGTGTTTCAGTGGCAGGAGAAACTGAAACTCAGAGGATTGGCAGCATTGCTGCTGCAAATTTGATGGAACAGTTGGTATTTGTACACATTTCTCCTTACCCTTTGAGCCCATGTGAAACAGAAAACTATGAATCACCCCCACTACTCGCAAGAAAGCAGGGATAGCTACAATTTTCTAAAACCCAGTCAAACCTTTTACAGGGAGAACACAAGGACTGGGACATTAAAACCAGAACTTTATTTTTTCATGGGAAAGTCATCTCAGCAGCATGCGCCTTCACATTTTTAAAAGGGAAAAAAGCAGACTGAAAAATGTCCAATGCGGATAGTTTCTCCTTCCATTCATTTAGTGTTACACCATTACCAAATACCTCCTACCTGCAAAGCAGGTGGTCACACAGGCTCTGTGCAGGAAAAACATCCCACTCCCAAGAGCAACCTGTTGCACATTGCAGGGATGCATTAGTCCCAAATCAAGCACATTTGAGGTACTTGGAACTCTGGTGTTTAGAAGTTAAATATTCACATGACCTCCTTTGAAAAAAGAGGAACTTCTCTGAAATTTTTCCCCATCTTAACCCTCTCTTAAGCTTGAGAAGTGAACAGTCTGAAGGTTTTGATGATCCCAGGAATGTCAAAGCCACCTGGCCACTGTTTACATTTGAACAGTCACCTGTCCGTAAGTCCACTGCAATATTTCCTCTCTATTCCCTTTGTGCAGCTTTTCTTTCCACTTACCTTCTCTCCAGTTGCCTTTCATCTTCTCCTTTAACCACTTGGAAAAAGCAAAATGAAGGTGACAAAAATACCTGTTAGGCAAAGGAAGGTAACTGTGTCCTCGGGAAACAGACGGGGCGCTACAAAAGGAACGGATGTTGGTGCCTTTGGGCGCTGGGAAATCACCAGCTGACAGTTCTGGGGACAGGCTCTGCCCGCAGCCAGGGGTCAGTAGATCTGGATGACGTCGTCCCACTCATCAACAGGCCAGACACCGTTGTCCTGCACGTTGGAGGGGGAGCTCTTCCAGTCCCATGTCTTCACAGGCACCTTCCACTCCGGGCCGTAGTTGGCCTCCACGTACTGCAGCGTTTCACAGGGCACGTGGACCTTGAGCTCCACAAACTCAGTCCAGCATAGAGTGAACTTGGGAAAGAGGTACCTGTGTCAGAACAAAAGGACAGGGTCACTGGCAGAACACTGAAATACACTTCTGAGTAAGTTCAAGGAGAAAGCAAGCACCTGCAGCAAGCGGCCGCGTTACATTTATACTGTTTTTTCTCTTATTTCATAACTTCTTACCTATGAAGGATTATGCACACAGTGGACAAGGGTGTTATCAACAGTAACTGGTGAGCATTTGCCTCGTGTGCTTAGGAAAGGAGCATTTCTAATTCTTTTGTTGCTCGTACTCGTATCATTCTGCCACCTATAGGTTAATCCCTGCCTCTACTTTGCTACTTACAAATGGGATTTAATAGTTACCTCTTTCAGAAATCTGTCAAGAGGGTGATACTTGATTACAGCAGTGGAAGTTCACAGCTGAATTTCACAGTTTGATCAGAATGACATCCTATAGAAGCACAGTGTCGAGGTGTTAAACAAGTAAATACCAAGGTCTACCTACTATTCCTGCAGAGGATCACTCCCACTTCTGAAGTTCTGAAGATTTATACACACACACACAAAAAAAGTGACCCTAAAATTCCTTTTCACACGTTAAAATGAAACCATAAGCACTCAGTCCTTTTGAAAAAGTGAAATATTTGTGCATTTGCATGAACTAGAACCACCCCCTCCATGTTCTTGGAAGCGTAAAGTTAATTTTATTTCTAAGCTCTGAGCAAACATTACGAGAAAATAAAACAATTTTGCTTTATGCCTTAAATGGAGGGAAAGGACAAAGCGATCAAGCATTTCTTGGATATATATCCAGAGACTACTGATTAAAGTCTTACACAAAGTCCTCTTTGTTAAAAACCTAGAGAATTAACTCATTTTAAGGATTAAAGCAAACAGTGTGGATCTGACTCCCAGACTGTTTTTGTAGAAACGTATTCTCTGCTGGAGAATGCAACTGTCCAGTAATTAATTTTGTAAACAAACAAGGAGGTCTCAATTGCTGCAGCTCCAAGACAAGATAAGGAGGAGGCACATTGCTTGTGTCAGCAGTGCTGAAGAAGTATTTGTGTACATGGAAATACAAACCACACAGCCAAACTGTGAGGTTCAGAAACCAGCTCTCCAAGGAAACAGAGACTAAAAATGACTATGAGTAATATTTTAGAGACTAAATGAGAAATGTTTTAGTTCCCCACACTTTAAATTTATCAAGATGTATAGAAAGCATGCCTGCGCAAATATTTGGCTTTCTGAGGAAAACATCTTTTACCTTTCAGATTTAATATATGAAGAGAACTTCTACCCTTCTCTGTGATGCTGTAGTAGCAATCAGCATCTCTTCTGACACTACATAATCAGCTGGTGAGATTCCTTTAAAATTGTTAAAGTGGATTTAGGATTCAGCATGATCAAACAATCACTTCTCTTCTGACTGACCTCCTCACTTCTGCCTTCCTACAAAATCTTGACAGGGCTGAAGACTAAGCAAAACTGAGGGTCACTCTGCTGTTGCAGGCATTCAGATCAAGCATGCCAGATGATCACATCTCTCAGTAACAAAAGCTGCATCTTTTTTTCCCTTTCTGAGAATGTATTTGGAATAATACATGTCTGGAATTATTTGGCTAAGGATTCTGAACAGCTATGTTCTGTCATGGCTCAGGGCCTTTATGATGGTAAACAAGCAGTCTTCTTGCTCCTTTTCTGTATGCATTAAACTAAGACTAAGAAACAAAACACCAGCTCAGAATTAGAGGCTTGGCTCAGAATTAGAGAATTAGAAAGCCACGTTTGTAACTTTTAAAAAACAACCACCAAAACCAAGTACCAGGCTACAAGAAAAGGAAAGAGTTTTGTGAAAGCTGGAGTTCCAAAAGAGCTGTAATGTCCAAGGATACAGGAGCTGGAGTACAGCACAGGTTCACATTTACCTCCTATTCTCATGCCTTGGACCAGTCATTATCAAAGGGAGGAGGAAAAACAGCTTTCAAGTATCCAAGGTTTGATGCTACAGTGGAATTTTGAAAAAGCATGTCAACTCCATTGGCATGGAAACAGCCGCTGCAATTTGGATGCAACAGGAGCACAAAAAAGAAAGCAATTTATTGGTCAGCTTCCTTTTCAAAATGCATCACACAAGAAAACTGGAATTGCTGCTGTATTCTAAAAAAATGTACTCTGCAACACAACACAATTTCTGTGGGGATATTCCAAGAGCTCTTCCTTAGTCTATTTCTAAGTGTGTCTTTTGAATTTGGTCATCAAAATATCTTCCCCAACCTTTATTTATCATTTCAGGACGAAGAAAACTAAGACAAGGATTTGGACATTATCACCAACTGGATGACAGCTCTCATCAGTTAAATATAAACAAATACATTTCAGGCAAAATATGAAAGATAATGAAATCCTATAGAAGTCAGCAAGGCTAGTCTGCAGCTATCTCCTTCTAAGTGGAGGTGGGTGACAGAAATAAAACTAATTATCAAAACCTATATTCAGCTTGCTGAGTCAATTAGGAAGCTTGTACTTATCTGCTGATTTAATACTGAAAGGTATGAAACAAGAAACATGGGATCCCATTCAAAATTCCATTTTCAGAACGTGGACAATAAGGCCTGCAGGAGTCATCTGTGTTGCTGTAACAATTCTACAGTCAACCAAGTATTCCAAATTGTTACCTCAAATGCCCAAATTATGAGGTTTGCTTTGCAAGGAGAGTTGAGGGGGTTTTTCCCATATTTCCTCACCAAGACAGATGCGTAAAGATTAATTTTCTACTGCAAAATTAGTTTGTGCAACAAACACTGTTTCAGAGATCTTTCCTCATCTTGGGTGTTTATGTAACTGGGAGCCTGTCACAGTCAGATAAGATCTGCTTGATACATGATATACCAGCCCTGCTTTTGATTTCACAAGAGATCTGACATTTGGTCTCTAGTATGGCACAGGACTCTCTCTGCTTCACTGGCCTCAGAGTGCAGAATGTCCACTGATTCCCCTCTGATAAACACCTTTCCCACAATGAGCACAGACTCTGCCAGGCAACAGCACACAAGATGCAAACACTAAACACTAACTTGTTCAATTTCTTTCCTGTTAGTGGTACAAATCCAGCTCTTACTTAAATTTCTTGCCCGATTTGGCCTGAGTTCCTCCATTCCATATGTGGTCATCCTCTTCATAGAAGAAAAAAATATCAAGTTTCACATCATCTTCTCCCTGGAAAGAGAGTTCCAAGCTGTCTTCCACCTGTAAGACAAAAATACACACTGTATATATACACATAAAAATACAAAGCAACTTACGTCAGCAGAAAACAAATTTATTTTCATCAGATAAACAGGGTGACTCCTAACTGAAGAAAACACACTAATTCTGCATTTTTTTTAAACTTATTAAGCACTTCTGCAACTGTACTTGAAGTTACAAACCTACAGAAAGACACACATGAAATACAATGTTCATTATCTGTGTACCTTGCCAAATTTGTGCTTCAGTGGCAACCCTGCTTTCTGAAAGGCTGGAATGATATCTGCTTTGTAGTCCCTTATAAAGATCCCCAAATCCACATCTTTACTGTGAGGAATGACATTGCACTGTCTATACCAGCCTGAGGGGGGAAAAAATAAAGCAGAAAAACCCCAAACTAGTTAATTCAGGATCATGAATTCAATAGAACAAAAGCAACACAAAAATGAAGTATCCTAAGATCACCAGACAGAATTCTTTGACTGAGGCCATAAACAAGATTTCTGCCTTCCTCTAGTATGGAATGAACCACATTGAAGAAAACAAGTATTACTGCACTTATAGTCATCTCCCTGTCCCCAGAAAGCCAAGAATGAGAGAGAAAACACCAGCTCTTTCAAAGATAAAATAGCTTCAGTTTTCTAATTTAAATGTGTTTATATTAAAAAAAAATTAAAAATTCTTTATCTGGGCCCAAATCTAATCAGCAATGAACAGCTACAGGGCCACAGCTGTGCTTCTGATTTGCAACTATTGTTTTATACAGCTTCCAAGATGTTAATTATCTTTCAATCCCCACTGCAAAACAAAGACAAGAAGTGGGACACCCTCTTATCTGTTTCATTAAGGCAGCTTTTAGTAACTGTTCATTCAGAAAATTATGTTCCCTAGGATTAAATAAATACAAGTCAAATGTGCGCACACAAGTTTTCATAAACTGTTTCAATTACTAAAGAATCCTCACCAGTGATACTACTTCCATCTTCAGCAGAACTGAAAACTTGCATTACCTGCTCTAATGGACTGACATTTTATTAGAAGTTTGTTTTTAAAAATAAATAAGTAAACATAAACTGTATTTCAGAAGTCAGTGCTTCAGAAGAAGCATCAAATTGCATGGGAAGAAAAACTGGGTTAGACTGTACATAGAGAGCAGAAATATGTGCTCATCACTGTATTTTTCAACTAGCACTATAGTAAATTCCAAGTCACACAAATTAGGGAACTGTTGATTACTTTCTAGCAGCAATGAACACAACACAGACAATTGCTAAAAGCATTAAATGCTTCACTGGAAATTTGCCTGGCATCTCCAAGGCTCCGGTTTTTAAAGAAAAAGCATTTTTTCAGGAGCAAAAAGGCCTATTTCAATAGTTATTACCTTCCAACCCAGTACGTTTGACCTCTGCAATGGAGGATGAAGTGTTTAAAGTTTCAGATGAGTTTAAAAATGCAACACAACACAAATGTTTTTACCAAGACATGTTCCACTGCTCAGCCAGAACTTGACTCCCAAGTTATTCAGTGTCAGGGCAGCCAGATGAAGCAAGGATTTTGCTTTTTTTCTGAATTCCACCGCATCAAGAGAGGCATCATCAGGATACAGCTGGAAGGCAAGAGTAGGCAAGTTATTGTCAGAGAACAAACTTGTCCCTTCATTTTTTCAGTGTCCTAGGTGAAAATTACCTTTAGAAATTTACTTAATACCTGGGCTAATATCTGTTTTCACATACACAGCCCATTTTCAGAACATGCATTGGAATGAAAAGTTAGAATTAAAACTCTGAATCATCAATATTTTTTTTCCCAAGCCATCAGAATGCAAATTCACATAGACTAGAGTAAGAAAATACGTATTAGACACTGATTCTCAGCACTTGGCAGCAACATGGGTGAGCTCTTGTTCTACAATGCTGAAGTCAATACCCTGAGCCCAGTGGGAACACAGGGACAGAATCAGTCCCTTCCAGCACATTTAGGCTTTTCCAACCTCCAGAACTCCATGATTAATTTATTTGGCGCCACCAAGTGTTAGAACTGAGTGTTGAGTTTTAAGGAAAACTGCCAAGGAGGAGAAACAGCGTGAGAACAAAACTCGTGCACATCTTCCAGCCAGAACTGTGGCAAGGTCTGCTGTCGATGCAAAGCCAAAACCAGCAGGGCAGGCAGGGCAAACATTACCAAGTTCCAACAAAGGAACAATCACTCGGTTTTGTGATGGATTTCTTTAAGAGCTCTTGGGAAACAAGCGGCTGACATGAACTTTTCAAAACAGGTGCCAGCTGCTTACCTCAGTGTTAAAGCTCCGGCAAAGTTCAATAGACATTTAGAAGCACATTTTCTCTGCCTGTGGTGATTACTGCCTGGAGGCTGAAGTAGAACATACTCTTCTGTCTCTCACACATGAAGGGACAACACATGGACACCCCTGTAAGCCTCCTTGTGACATCTGGGGATCTACAGCCTCCTAGACTGAACAGGAGTGGTCCTCCCTTTCCTCAACACCTAAGTGCCTGAATAATGGAGCCTCTAGTATCCTTTTTCCCCCTTCCATGAGCTCAGAGATGATTCAGATTCAGTGGCCTGACTCTGACTCCACAGTCTTAATTGTGAACTCCTGACCACTTCATAACTCATGTGCTTTTCAAGTTAAGACAAAATGCTCCCCAGACTGCAGCAGAAACTTTTTTTGCTATCTGCCAAATCAGGTAGCAATATTCTAAAAATAATGCTCTAAATAGTGGTGAAAACATCAGTTTACATAGTCAGAAAAGCAATTAAGTAAGTCACTTTGAAATGTCACCATTTCAAATAAGCCAAATGAGGAACATGGAACTGCAGGAACTGCACGGTTCACACAATGCAAAATGAAACACTACTCAAAACTTTGAGAATTTCCATAAGGAAAGTTTTCAGCCACAAAGATACACAAGATCTGAGTTTTATTTACATGAGACCTATTTAACAGTAACAGTGTGTGAGAACTGTGGATATGTTGGTTCCCTCTTGCAAAAAAAGTATGTTCTCCATGACATGCAGGTAAAGTTTTGCCTTTATTACCACTTAGTAAACTCTGTGGAATGAGAACCAGGGGCTGTATTTAGCTTTATGTCTGTGAACAGTCCCATTTAGGTAAAAAAACCCCAGTGAACTGTTCTTAGGTTTGGGTCAATCAGTGAAAACACACATTCCATCTCAGAGACACCACCTGGTTACCACTAACCTGAAAGTAAGCCCGAGCTTCTCTGTACCTACATTCAAGAAATCTAGAGTGGGACATCTCCTCTAGAAAACTGGACGGATTTTTTGGAATTTGAACTTTTAAGTCATCAATGGAAACAAGCAGAAGTTCTGGCCTGCATGGAAAGAAAGATAATACGTTACCCCATTTAGTCCCTTTACAAACCACATGGCACTTTTTCCTTTAACTCAGGTTATAATCTTAATGCACACTAATGGCAGTGATTCTTCTGTCCAAATACAGCCAAAACAAATTATGAAATAAAAAAGCAACAAGAGCTTCAACAAATTCCCCATACATTTCAAATTTTTGTTTAAAACTAATTCCTATACCTGCAAGCACCAGGTTAGTTTGTCAGACCACTGATTCCTTTACTGACTCATGACTTGCATTGAATTTGTTGAGAGATGTTGTTCAGTGCATTTTAAAATTCATGCTATTTGGTTAGTTGTCTCAGTATGGGATGCACTTAAGAACCAAATTTTACCCTGTACTTTGAGGCTATTTGCTTTTAAAAATTAAAAACTGTTCAGCCTTCATAATGATGGAAGTGTGATTACTTAGCTTACACAGTTTACTTCAAATATTTAGGCACATAACCCACAGAGATTCCATGTTTTAAATGGATGAAGGAATGGGGTCAAATTTAAGGAAAAAGTTAAACAGATTTATTTTGGCCTGTGAAATGTCTCAGTGTTTCTCTCTGATCGTGCGCACACCCTCAGAAACTATGTTCTCAAGGCCTGCACTTCAGGGTCTGAATCATACTTGAGCTAAATTTTACAACCTGACTTTAGGAAAGAGAGTAGTTTTACACACAGAGAAGTAATTTTGGAAGTGCCATTATGACTTTTTCCTTCCCCTGTTTTGAACTCACTTTTCATAGGCTCCAGGGTAGCGACCAAAGTGGAGCTTCCGGAAAGGCACAAACTTTCTGTCCATGTGTTGCTTCAGTCTCAGGGGTCCATGCCACAGGTAATTGCCACTCCTCTCATAGAAGACCACCAGGTGAATGGCATGAGATGCCAGTTTGAATATGTAGTGCAAGGGGATTTCCATCCCAGACAGGTCATCCATCCCATCCAAGCGCGGGTCCTTGTTTATAATCTTTAGCCACTGGAACCCCATCTTCTCAGCAGTTCTAAAAAGGCCCACCTGAAAATGAGAGAGGCAGGAAGCAGAGCAGGCTAAAGACCAGAAAAACCAAAACTAAGTGCAAAATGCTTATTATTAACTATTTCCCATTTTCATTTTTTAATCAGACTTCAGCACAAGTGAATCAAAAATTAGTAAGAGTTTGAAGGCCAGCAGCCACAAGCAATTCCAAACACCTTCTTTCCTTGTCTTAAATTTTATCCTTCAAACTGTAAAATAAAACAACAAATCAATGTTGTAAGCCATGCTTGGATTAGGTTTGTTCCTTGCCACAGTACCCTATCCTGCATTCTCAGACTATTCTCTGAAATTGTTCTGCCAAACTTGGTGTTCCTAAGTTCTTGAGTTAAAAACAACACTAATACAAAAATGTTTACTGCAAAATCTTATTTTGTGGGGCGAATAAATATTTGTCTAAATCTCACCAAACACTGCACTAGGTAACAGGCTTTCGTATTTCCATAAATAAAGAGAATTAAATTCTGGCTGATTAAAAACAAAAGAACCAATCAGCATCTGAAGAGCCTTTCAACTGCCCCCCTTGAAATGTTTTATATAAGCATATCAGCTTCTCCTCTGGATGCTACAGATATTATCACTGAGACACAAAGCAGTGGGGAGATGGATTTATATTAGCGTGCTCCCACACAACTTCATTCTGTTTCTTTAATTCCTTCACAGCTGTGGGTAAAACAACTGCCTGATCAGGTCCAGAGTGACAACACTCTTCATTTGAGTTCCTCAGTAAAATAGTCACAGACCATTTGAATGTCTCCTGCTTTTTCTAACAAAAAAGAAGAAAAAAGCTGTTTGTACTGGTATCTTTAGTCTGTACAAATTAATCTAATAAATATTTTCAGATTACACTTAATTGACGAAATAATATTGGATTCAACTTTGTTTTTCATCACATGCTATACCTCTGTTTTTAATACATCCATTAAAAAAATCTCCTAGCCCCAGAGAGAAGCACAGATAGCAACACATTAAGTGAAATGGTGTTAAGTACAAGGATGTGCTAAAAGAAATGTAAACCAGCAGACTATGATAATTTTTTCAGTCTTGTCACATCAATACCTGCATTTCCTTCTTGGTATATCCCCAAACCCCATATTTATAACAGCTGCACCTAAGTTACAGGCTCAAGTTTTTCCTTCTTTCTTTCTTTCTAACAGACCTTCTTTTCGAATATTGCGGACAGCTTCTAAAAAGTTTTAGCTATAAGTGACTCTTAATGTATCCAGGCTAGTATATGGATAATTTTTACTTTAAAACAAAGTTTCCTCTGCCCAAAATATTACCAACACATGAGTTCAGATACAAACATGAAAGCATTAAGTCACAGCATCACAGAACAGCTGAATGCATTACAATACACAAATGTGAAGACAGACACTTACTTCATGTTTCCATGTTTTGTCCAGTAGTGCAAATGTAGTGAAGTCTCTTGGAGCACAGAAGTACTTGCATTCAGGACTGGGGCCATCAGGAGAGCTTCTGATCTGCTCAATGTCTTTATCAACCAGCCCCAGAATCAAAGGATCGATCAAATACACTGGAATATTGTGACTGGATATTAAGCCTAGGAACTTCCTAACCACGTGCTGTTCGACAGAGGACAGAAACACCATCTTTAAGAATACAAAGGTTAATGCATTAAAACTCTTCTGACAGAAGGAACACCCAGCCCACTGAAAGAAGGAAATCTTATCTCCCAATACATCTTCTGAGCGTACACTTTACTTCCACAAACAGTTGTGAGACTGAGTGAGAAGGCAGGATGCAAGCGCTACACAGAATTTGGATACTGGTCTACCCATGGCGCTCAACCACAGCAACACTGCATAAGGGGTTAAAAGCTGTAGCAAGAAGGCTCTGTGCCTGATGCAAGGAGTTATTAACTTGACTCAGTGGAGAACTTTAATCAAGCACATTTAAAGTCCATGGCACACAGAAGCCACTTACAGCATAGTCACCCTGCTATTAAAATGTAGCTGATGTATTCAACTGTAACATTTCAATTTAATGACTTTAAAGCTCTGTCTTCAGGGAGATGTGAAAATATGAGGACAGGATGTGGGTCAGCAACAGAGTTTCAGCAGCAGCATTACCTGTGTGGTACAGGCAGAAGCAAGGACACCCTCTTAGTGATTTCAGCTACATGGAGCTGAAAGGTAAGTGATGTGCTCATGTTACTTCTGTGACTAAAACCAGCTGATGAACAGGAAAAAATCTGTACAAAAGTATCTGTTTTCTGCTTCCCCACCCCATCACTTCCGCAGGAAAACAGGTGCTTTCAGTTGAAACTTAAATAAGTTGAAAAAACAAATAATGGTAGAAAGAGATGGCCTTGATGTCAAGTCATCAAGAGAAACACATTCAATTACAGTATTTTGGACACAGCACTGCAGGGATTCTGAGGAAACCCTGGACTTCAATAGGGCCCTGGCAGGATCATGGAGCATCCTTTATCACTAATGGTCTCAAAAGAGCAAGTCGGACCTTTAGGAGAACCCTTCCCACAGACTGGAAGCCCCCTGTGGCCCTAACACCTCACACCGGGTAGGCAGCTCCAAGGGGTGTGACCTCCAAGAACAGCAAAACATTCCTGGCACGAGTGAGCAGCTCACAGAGCAGTTGGTTTGGATTACTTCCAGGGACAGCTCTTAACCAGAGCACCTTCCCTCTTGCTCAGCAGAAACAAGGCCTTTAAATGGCCATTTTGCAAACTAGCAACATTTATCACGTGGCATCCAAACCAAGAGGCAGGCAGCTCCCAGCACATCCTCCACTTTAACCATCTGTGCTGCTTTTCTCCTGGGAGATCAGTTAACAAAAGACTTCTGTAAAACTGTTTCCCAACAAATCCTAGCTACAAATATGATAACTGAGCTTGAGATTCCCCAAGGTCCATATTTTGGTTGCACTCAGTCCTGCAAAGCAAGACACAACAAATATATCCCATTTCAAGTACCTCATGGCACTCCCAGCACTGGCCATGCGGGCTGGAATGCAGCAGCTGGTCAATGTAACATGAAATGTCACATTTCCCTGCTTGTGGAGAGCTTTACAACCCGGCAGGAGCAAGTAACACAGAACAGTGAGCAGCAGGTTAAACACCTGGAGTGGGCAAAGGAGCATTGTGTGACCCCAGACTTTTCAGTGCTGCTGGGTAACAAACAAGCTGCATGGCAAACCAGCCAACCCGTTCAACACTCAGTCTGAAAGGACACAAAAGCCTGGATCAACACTTCCATCTCAAGAAAGAACAAGTGTTGCTTCTCGGAACATGAACACCCCCACTGAGCAGTGCACTGGCAAAGGCTGTGAAGCTGTAACTGTTTCTCAATTTCACGTTACACTGGTGTTTTGATGTTCTATTTACCGAGCAAAGTCATGAAGTGTATCTCTCTGTCCTTCAAAGTAGAAAGTGCCCAATGAAGAGTGAAGGGAACTGGCTCTGCATTTGCAGTTCCATATGAGTTCTCTCTCTGAGACTTGGGGAAGAGCTGTATGAGCCAATGACACTGTACATACCCATCTAGTGCTGTCTTGGCCTGACTGGCTTCCTCTGACTTTGGAAAAAGCTGCTCCATTCTATTAAAAAAGCAAAACAAAACAAAAAGAAAGAAGGGGAGGAGGAGGAGGGAGAAAGAAGAGAAAAAACCAAAGTTTCAGCTGAATCCTTGCTTTCTTAATGTGACATGCAGGACATTTATCCACTTTATAGTTACTGCTGGGGTTATGCCTTTGGTCACTCAGCTACAACATTGAATTCATAAACACTGAACAACACTGAAATCACAAACAACTGCTCTGGCATAGTATATTTAGAAGGACAACACAAGCCTTGGGAACCTCCAGACATGCAAGGATTGTCTGGTGAGGCCTCAGGTTTCCAAGTCAATGTGCCAGTAAATGTAAAACAGGGAGATGACAAACCCTGTCAGGCAAATACCACAGGGGCAAAGACAGCAGGGCTATGCCTCAGTCTTTCCAGGTGTAAACCCTGACAACTCGATTTTGAGGAGAGCATGTTCATATGAGAGAGTCCAGGCAGCCCGTGGCTCAGCTTTTAGCTTTTCAAAAGCACGAAGAATTTCTCGTTTGTTGTTTAACGATCAGAAATGGTGAGAAGGAAGACTGCAGTACCACCTGGGACTGTCACTGCCTGCACTTAATAAGGAAAGAAAAGCCAAAAAACAGGCCAGGACACCTGAAACCTATACAGTTCTTCCGTAAAAAAATCAAAGGAGTCCCTCTGTTGAATCTGTAAACTATGAAGCCAGCAGAGTATTGAGTTTACAGTAACATTTACTTCTTTTGCTGTTACAGAAAATCACTCACCTGAACACTGCAGGTCAGGTATAAAAAGAAGTACAAAGAGCATTCCAAGTGTAAAAGCAGGATTTAATCTGTGACACCCAGCACATTACTGAGTCACAAAGCGCTAAGACAGCTGCAGGAAAAGCTGGGGTTTCTCTCCAGAACACCCGGGTTGGAAAACCTGTGGCCAACAGGTCAGAACCCTGAGACAGCGCTCGGTTCGACTTCGGTGTCAAGGAAAGTCACCGAGCAACGAAGAGTTAAGGGTTAAAAGCCGTGGCGGCTCAAACCCGGCAGGAGCATCATTCCCTCCGGGATGCAATGGGATACCCCTGGCTGACACAGTGACTCGGATTCCAGGCTAGGAACTCAAACCCGACCGTACCCCCTGCCACCAGACACCGGCCTGGGCTCCCCGCCCGTCCCACGCCCACCCTGCAGGAATTCCGAGCCGCTCCAGGGAATTCCGGGGGCGGGATTAACGCCCATACAGGGCTCCGCAGGGGAAACGCAGCGCTGCGCGCAGCAGCGCTCTCTCTCTTACCTTTTGCGACAGGTAGAACTTGTAGTAGCAGAGCTGGAAGAGCAGGAAAAGCAGGCTGGTCAGCGACAGGAGCGCCAGGACCACGTTCCTGTTGATTTTCTGCATCAGCGCCGGGGCGCTCCGGGAGCCGCTGCCCGGCCGCCCTCACCGCGCTGCGGCTTCACGCCGCAAAGCGCCGCCGCAAAGCGCCGCCGCAAAGCGCCGCCCGCCGTCGTAAACCGCCCCCCCCCCCGCCGCGCTGTCGTAAATCCCCCTTCACGATGCCCCCGTGTCCCACCCCCAGACCCCCCCAAAAATCCCCAAATCCCCCCGAAAGAGGGCGGCGATAAAACGACACAAAGAGAGGCAGACGGGGTTCCATATATCTGTATTAGTACAAAACATCGCGTCACACGCGGACGGCCCCCCATAACAACCTCCATCCCCGGCGGGGGCTGCGGGCAGGGACCCCGCGATTCGCTCCAGGGACGCTCGATCACCGGGGTCACCGGGATCGGCGGGATCACCGGGCTCCACCCCGAACGAAACCCACGGCCAGGCCGCCTCTGCCACAAGACACCCAAAATAGCGATGCTGGGCCACGACATCAACGCAAGCCACGGACAGCGTCCATCCAACACCCCGCGGTCCTCAAAATAAAACAAACAAGCCCAAAATTCTCCCAGGTGGTTCGCCCGGTCTTCGTACTTAAGGTGGGAGAGGTGAGGAAACAGGATCTGTACACTGGCCTCCGCTTTTTCTGCATTTCTAAGAAATGAACCTGCCACCTCTGCCCTGCCTGTTTGGTATTTGCAGAAGCGTTTATATCCCCAAGATGTTTTGTTTTTTTTTTTTTAATTATCCCGTCTTACACCGAGATCCCCAGTTGCAGTTCACAGTTTTCCACAGGACAAAGGCAGCTACACTCACCTGATGTATTAATCATTCAAGGGAAACATTTCATTTCTCAGAAGCCAGTTTTTCAGAGTTAAAGTAACTTCAGAATATAAGCAGTCAGTACTTCAAAAAAAATAAAAAATTAAGCATCTCCTTTTGGTCATAGAGCAGAAAACTCCTGTTTAGCCACCATGCAGTATCAGCTCCAGAGTAATCAGCAGTAAATACAACGTGCCTGGTGGATTGAACTACAGGGCAAAACTACAGACCTTCAAAAAGTCTAATGCACTGCCAAAGAACAAGCCCTCCAATCCCTGAAAGTGGATTCACACAGGAAAAAGGTAACTCCACGGGCTCCAGGCATCCCTCTCCAGCTGCAGGTACAAATCTTGCACCAACTGCAACAAAACCATCACTGGGAGCAGTGTGGGGTCGCTCACCTTCCTATGGTGATGGGTGCTGGAGAGACACTAGTTCAGAAAAAACAGGCTAAAAAAAAAAATACCTAAAGTGCTTAAGGCAATTCTTCATATCCCCAATTACTAAAAACAACTGGACTAGATGTTAGCAGCAAAAATCTGACATCTGTGCAAACTATTATATTACAAATCCATCCTTTTAAGGGTAAAAAGGTCACATGTTAAAGTTCACCTAGGACATCAGTTAAAACAAAACTTGCAAGTCACAAGTCACAGTATGAAACACTTCCAAGCTTTCCTCTAACTAACTGTTTAAGAAAAATTACATTTTTACATTGGTGCATATCAAATTCACCTTGCAGGTTACTTTACAGCTTGCTAAAAAGAAAAAAAAAAATGAATGTTCGTAACTTAAATGTTTGTGTGGAGGGCTGGAGAATACTCATGGTTCTGGAGAATACTCATGGTTCTCACGACACATTAGCTGGTTGTAAACATCCCCTTTCCTTCCACAAAGGGAAATTGAAAGAGGAACTGCAGCTGAACACCCAAGAACAAGACAGTGGATGGGTGATGTGAAGAGGTGCCAGTCTGTCCTGGCTTCTGTGTCCTGGACTAGAACTGGCCTCAAAACTGAGTTTGTAGCAGTTTATCCCCAAGAACTCCCAGTCAGGTGTCCATTGCATTAAAGAGGAAATAGAAATATTATACACAGAGTATTTGCATAACAACATCTGCAGATAATGTGTGAAACAGATCCAGACACTGTTGACTAAGAACCACGTCACGTCCGAGTATCATTGTCCCAAAGCCCGAACAAAATAACTGGCAGAAAAAGGTACAGTTAAACCGAGAACTATTTTGTACTTTCCTCTGCAAAAAGAGATTACAGGTAACTGTTCACAATGCAAATAATTACAAGATGCTCAAGTTCCAGATACAACATAAACATTTAGGGCTCAGCCAACCTGTCAACTTCATGATTCCTCAAGAAAAATAACACTTTCGAGAACAGGCAATTATATTTTCTTGTTAATTTTAACTTTCCACTGAACATCATAGCCAGTTTATTAGAAGTTATCTCAAGGAATTTCTGCTCCTCTTGAGAAATTGTCATAGACAGAAAGGAGCCATTGGTAAAAATGAGGTTTAACATGATTAGATGTTGATGGTTTTATGGGCTAAAGGATTCACAGAAGGAAAAGTATATTGGCCCAGCAGGAATGGAGCCAAATCGTTATGGATTTTATCACCATGAATTTTTAACAGTTTTCAGGTGATACCAGGAAAAAATCTTCAGTTAGGAAACACCTGATTCAAGAGTGTACCTGAAAGCTATTTCTAGGCTCCTCGACTTGATTAGAGGGAAGAAAACAGATTACAAAATTCTACAATAATCAAGTAATTCCCATTGACAAGCTGGGATTTTCCACGAAGAATATAACATGATTTTTTTTTTTTTAGCTCTCCCACTATTATGAATCATTTGACTATTGTTACTAAGCTTCCAACTAGGAGTCAAGGTGACGGAACACCGATCTATTTTTACCTTCTACAATTTGTGACAAACTTAAGCCAATGTCAATACACACAATTTTTAAAATGAGTTACTCATGGAAAATAGGAAGATTCTATATTGGGGTGAAAAAGAAATACTCACAGCCTACTCTTACTGTTTCTTCGTATCAGGCCTACACATTCTTATAATACTCTTTTGAAATCATGCTGCTGTGACATTTTGCCAGGCTAGGCCAGCAAATCAGTCTGTTTTCAAAATGCATCTGGGAAATCACAAGTTCTAATGGGAAGCCTAGTAATAATAAAATGCACAGTAAAGTAATTCGCATTAGGAGAGTTAATAAAATGGTATTTGCTATATTCTTCATAGAAAAATAGTATTTGTAACAAAACTAATATTCAAGTCCGTAGCAAAATGCTTGAATACAGTATTAGAAAAGTACTTGGTTACAGCTCTTGATTTGTTGGTTTTTTTTTTTTTTTTGAATAGGCAACAGTTCAGCTTTCTGACATGTTTCTGGTTTCCCAGTACTGGTTCCTAACACTTTAGCCCCAAACCTTTGCACTATCAGTACCCAGGCCCTAAACAGCAGAAGGTAGCAAACCCAGCATAATCCAAAGCTCACAAGCTTCTGTCAGTAATAGCTACACAGAAAAAAAAACATTCAGCAGCAGCAGTTTTTGACAGACATTACTAGGCAACATTGTTTAGGCTGCTTGTTGAACCACCCAATCCATTTTCACTCTTCTGAAGAGTCTTCACAGCACTTGGCACCTGCAATCCAGTACTCACTGTGAGCCCACCACACCAGATCTGCGGGGAAAAAGGAAAAAAATCTACATTATGAACCAAACACATCTCTCTCCTCCCATCCCACAATTAACTAACACAAACACAGCTGCCTGTCTTGTCACAGCACGCTGTAAAACATTCTAATCACAGACAAGCTGCTTTTTAAGCTCACAAAGTCTAAGATGCTCCACATACTACGCTTTATGACTAAATTTATAACCAAGTCAAAGATCTAATACTAAAATCACTTGGTCCTAATACGAAAAATTCTTTGAAGGCCAATGTGCCAGCAGCAAGCAGAGTGACAATGAAAAGCAACTCTCTCACTATACTCCAGCACCTGAAAGCAGTGCTTATTTCTGCCATGTTATGCTAAAATTGTGTCAGCATGAACATTGTAAAAAAAAAATACATATGAGAAACTTTGGGGGCACAGGTGCCAGTGACCTCTATTCTACAAATGAGTTACATGAAAGAATACTCTCTTTTCATGTATATAAGTAAATTTGAGAGCTGTAATTATGTAGTTTGTAATTTTCACTTGTTCTGTTCAGTCAGTAAGTCTGCTGTCACTCACTGTGAGGGGCTGGCTGTGTGAGGTGCAGAAGGATAGCCTGAATTTTGGCAGGCAACTGTTTCCCCAGATGACTTGGGAACTGAATTTTTATCAGTCAGGCTTAGCAATACCAGGGGATGGCTAACACGTGTATCCCAACAGTTCTGGAGCTATCCTTGTCCCCATATGTTGAAAAGGACTAGCAAGGCAAATAAACAGCTGTGAAAAAATCTAGACCTGTAAAAATCCCAGGCCTACACACCCTACTCCCAAAGCATGATGCACTTGATGGCACCTTGCAATGCAGCTGAGGCCTACAAATTTAACTAAACAAATGACTTAAATCATTAAAGGAAAACCAATATGCAGTAACTAATCCTTCTGTGCATTTTTGGCAAGGTTTGAGCCTTCAACACTGCAGCAAGTTGTTGGCAATTAACTTAGAGCCACAAAAAAGGTTACGCACTGAAATGACTGGCAAGAAACTCCCACTGAGCTTTTAAAGATGTGAAAGCTGGAGGCTGTTTTGTCACTGGGAAGCATCTGGTGGTGTTCTGTCCCATGACACCTTCTCTGATGGCTCAGAGCATCCTGGACTCCATCAGTTCAGATCAATTATTGCAGCAGGCTCATCAGCTACTGAAATGTGCTATTAATTTACCACACATGAATTTAACGACTTCTGTTACATAGCTGAGACATCCAGGTGCAGAGTCCTACTGGAATGCTACTGCAAGCACCCAATGAAATCCAAAAGAAAACAATTAAACATTTTTAAAAGTTACTAGTCAGCCAAATCAAGTGCTTCCAGTTTCCTTCTTTGAAAAAACAAATCTGAGTTCAGTGCTAGAAACTGAACAAAATTTTATAGATACTGACCATGAAGCCTGGCAGCAATGGTTGGGTAAACTTTGTTCTGAAGGTGTGTAACAGCGCCTTGGAGTTTGCGTTATAAAATGAGAGCAGACCTAAGGGAGAGAGAGAGAAAACAAGCTGAAATACAGCTAAAACATAATTTAAGCCTTGATGTTATTGCTGTCTAACTTGACCAAAAAAAATTATTCTTCCCCAGGGAAAGGTTTCCAGAACACATCAAGTACAGTCCACAAGAGCGGTAAATTCACAATTAGCTCTGTCACACAGATGAGCTCAGGTCATCTGACATGACAAGCACTAGTGCACAAACAGGGTCTGTGTTATCATACAGGACTGTAAGATCGTCTAGAAGTAATGCACTTCTTCAGCCTTGCACTGCTCCAACTCGACATGGATATTCCACAAAGTTTTTAGCTAAATCTCCTAAGAGTGTGATTTACCTCCGTCGAAGTCGCAGTACACTCCTATTCTGTCTGGAACAGGTATATCTAGAGTTTTTGCTTTATTATTATGCTTTGCTGAAAATGTGGTTTGCAGCCAGTTGTTGATATGGATGCACCAGCTCGAATTAGTCTTTCCCAGCTGGTCAAACTTCCCCGGGTTTCTGTAAGTTACTCCTACGCTGTAGGATTTGCAGTCCTTCTGGGCCCTCACTTCCCAGTAATGCTGTCCACTTTCAACAGCAGTGTCTCCTACCAAAAGAAATACATTTAATTACATTTAAATGGAATTAATTACAATTGAGTGTACCTTAACAATGCGCTGCCTTCCTAATAGGCACCAGTGATGTCTTCTCTATTTTATTTTAAGGTGAAGAAATAAAAAAGAAAATCTGAACTCTAAAGAATAAGAAAACTGTACAATAGAATATAAATATAAAACAGAATAATGAGACTGAACTTACCTAGGCTCATTAAGACAAGATACATTTAGCATCAATTTATGTTTAATAGCAGTGAATGTCAGTCACTAAGAGCTTTGTAATAAAGAGCTTGAAGAGAGCTGAAGACACAAAATTCTGGTGTTATACAGGAGTTCTGGGCAAACTACTCTGGGCAGGACAATGTTGAGTACACAGCCTTGAACAATCACAAACCTTCCCTCAAATTCTTGCCTCATCTGCCCTTTCCTAACAGAACAAACCAGTTCAGCTCACCCAGCACTGTGTAGGATTCACCAGCAAAGCGATCCCGGCCGCCCCTCGCCGAGGCTCTTGGACTATTCATGGATCTCTTCGGAGACGCTGTGTTGCTTCTAAAGGAGAGATGAACCACTCAAAACTTGGACACAGCTACAGGAACACACACTCAAGTGCCCCTGAGTCCATCAGGTGCAAGAGACACACAGTAACTCTTGAAATGATGCATTAGTTCATGCCTCTTAACAGCATGCGTGCACAAGGGCTGAGAAGGAAGAGGTGACAGACAAAAAATACAGGATCTTGTAAAACAGTTCAGAGGCAGCTGAGAACGGAAATAGGAGGAGGCGGGGAAAAAGCAGATGTGTGGCACGTGGTTTCAATGGAACAGCTCAGGATGGAGAATATTTTAATGAGCAATCAGTTGTATAAAAGACTAATTTTAATCTAATGAGGTCTTCAAACCTTTTTTTTCACACCTCGGATAGGCCCTCAAAAATAATTACCAATAATTTAACCATTAAACCAAGTGAAGGCTATTTGCAATATTCCTCAGTAGACAGAGAATCATATCTGATTGCTATTTTAAAGGCAATCAGTAGTAAAGAATTTTAACTTCTCAGAAATAGCTATGCAGTTTACTGTTTAATTTCATTGACAAAAACCCCAAAAAATTACAAAGTCAGTCTCTGCAATACACTTGAGAAGTAATTTTCAATTTCCCCTCCTCTGTAGTCTATCACACATTATCCTTGGAAGAAATACCACACACAAAAGTTTTCTCTCCAACTTCTCTTTCAGTTACAATTTGGTAGAGCTATTTGCTACTTTTATGTCCACTAATGGAGTGAAGTTCAGCTTGTTTTCTATCCAATTCATTCAACACCAATTTCAAGTTTTCTGGAATTATTCTCAAATACCATTTCAGAAAGGGTTAGGAAATGTCTCTTTTGCCTAATACCATCATTAAAACAAGGTCAAATGGGAATCAAAAGCTATATTATGCTGTCATACATAAGTATGCTAAAATCTAGTTCGTGACCAAGTTTGTTTTATTCCATTTACAGAAGTCTACAAAAAATCACTGATGAAAAAGCTGTTTACTTTAGCATCACTATTTAGCATTTAATTTGACAAGAGAGATCAGAAGACAATTTGCTTCCAAACTGCTCACAAGAGTTACACGAAGGGACTAAGTGTACATTGTGCAGGTGCACCACATCAAGTGCTTTTGGATTTTGTGAACATGGGCGATGCTGCAGTTTACTTACCAAAGGAAAAGTTAGCATGTGATAGCATGGGGAAAAAAAGCAAAGCCAATAATTAAAGCATAATTTTAGAGGGAGGCACTCTGCAGATTCCATCCTGCTTCATGTGCATCAAACATCATCCACTCACATTTCCAACAAATGCTGCTGAAAATTTTCTATTAGACCCAATACAAATGGGTTATGCAGAAAGCAATGTGGCCATTTAGAGAATCAGAGTAAGAAAAATGCAGACATTGTGCTAGAATTTTCTCAAGGTGAAGAAAAGCATTAAGAGTTTCTTGGTATCATTTATTTTGCTCAAGTCTGTAAATGGCCACTGCATGTGCTTTGTCCTCTCAAAATTTAATAGCCTTTATCAGTTCAGGAAATTACCCCGAATATTTGACATAAAAGCTTCAAAAAAAACAGTTGTTCAGGCTTTTTCTTCCCACAGTGCAGTCAGTTGTGTGCCCATTTTCCAGTATAGCACAGTCCTTATTAGACAGTAACTGACACATTTCTTCCACTATTCAGTGGCCAGTTATTCTTGCCTCATGGTTAGGATTGTTGCCTACAGCGCTGCACTTAGTTCCTGTTTTTAAATCCATTTCAGCAAACAGAACATATTCCAAGTAAGATGTATTCTCTTCTGGAGAAGAAAGGTCGAGGAGGGAGATCAGAAATTATCGAGAGGCTTTTTTCTAGTCTAACAAATTAAAGAGTCTAACAAATTAAAGTCTACCAAATTAAAGCATTTTGTTGCCATCATGTGTTTCCAACCCTTAAAAACTGCACATTTGTTATTTAAAATAATCATACTGCAATTTTTTTCCCCCACTTCCTATGGAGCCAGCTTCCAATTTCCCCTCTAATGCAGACATCCCACAGATGCTCTTAAGAGCGGAAAAAAAGCTTCCTACAAGAATAAAGCTCACCTAAATCCCCTGCTAGAAAAAGTCAGTCTGACATGCAAAGTTGAACATGTGACCATGACCTACTACCAAAGAAAAGGCAAGAACTAGAGAAGTTCTTTACTGACAACTACAAAGAGAGGCCAAGGTATACAATTCTCTGAGTTGAGCAAGTAGAAACATCTCCAAGATATTTTTAAAAATTAGTTTAGCAGAAATTGATATCCTTTGTGTAGCAGAACTGTTGACACTGCATGGCTTCAAGAACTTATTTTGCTTTTTACTTAAGTTTTTATTTACTGCTGATTTCAAGCCAGAGACAGATCCACCTGATAGATGAATACAGGGGAGTAAAACCTGTAAAAAATTAGGAACCTAGGCATTTCTTTTTGTCCCAAAACTTCTAAACCAGCAAAAGAGAGCAAGAGAGCAAAAATGGGAGAAGTACTTTCTCAAAAAGGAGTTTTATTAGAAAAACAATGAAAAAAATTGACACTAAAAAATACAACTGCACAAGGAATAGGAAAATATTTTACCTAACTTTAGATCTCAGAGGACTTCTCATTTAAACAATTGGTTCTGCAATTAGAATTGCCATGAAGCTTTTTACACATGCCATCATGTTTCATCCTCTTCAAACATGTACAAACACTGACTCTTGCACTCTGTTGTCTGTAACAGCTACAGCACAAGTTCAGCAGCAAAGAGGTTTTCAGATTCAAAAATAAGAACAAACAAATATTTTAAAGTTCTCAAGAAAGGAGCTCTTTACCATATTTGTAAAAAATGTGCCAAAAGGTTAAGAAAGCATCAATATGACTGTAAATAACAGAGATCTTTGGCTCAACATTAGAATACATGATGCCCTTCCAACCACTGCAAATCAGGTTTCATACACATTAGGATGTACCCTTCCAGAAAGACTCTCTTCCAGTCCCTGGGAAATATATACATAATCTCTATGAATCCAAATTAAACTTCAAAATAACTTCCAAACAGATATGTGCACTGTTACTGATAAAGGCTATTAGATTTGTTTCTCATGACATCAAGCAAGGGAAAGTAGCACAGATTCCCAACAAAACTAGGTGCTATATCCTAGGAATAAGGGGTATATCATCACCTTCTATTGCTCTTCAGCAGAGGATTCTGGCCACTGTCGACAGAAATAAGTAGTCATTAAAGAACTGTTCTATTACTACAATAAATTATCCCCATTTCCAAAATGCCAAAAGTTATTCTATCATGCTCCTGGCAAATATTCCTAGAAGGAAGGTATTTGTTCATAAGTTATCTCAAGCTGTACATGTGGAAAGCCAATAAACTGTGTTTGAGGAAGCAGCCACCTCCGTGGACCCATTCCCACAGAATATCCCCAAACCCCAAGAGGTGAGATATAAACTGGGTAGCGGGGCCATGATCTCTGTAGAGTTCCAGCTGAATCCAGGCTCACAGCTCTCCAGGTGAGAGAAATCCACACAATAGGACAGGCTAAGGGACACCTGAGGGAAGAACAGCTCTGCAGAAAAGCAACCGGGAGTTTAGGCAACAGAAGCTGACAACAACAGTGCCTTCCTGTGCTCTCGTGGCAGCGGTGGACAGCCACACCCTGGCCTGTAGCCACAGGACAGTGACCAGGAGCCCAGTGCAATGACTCCTCCTCTCCTTTTGGCCGCTGCCAGACTGATCCTGGAGCCCTTCCGTGTCCAGGTCAGGGTTTGTTGGATTTACACCCCTGACACACTGGAGCAAGCCCAGCCGAGAGCCCAGTTAAGGAGGTGGGGGACAGAAAGATAATTGAGTTTGCTCAGCCTGAGAAAGACAAGAGCCAATTGCTGTTTTTAATGAAGTAACAGGAAGGGGAGCAGAGAAGATCAAGCCAGGTTTTCCTCAGAGGAAGTCGCACAGACAGCTGAAAGGCACCTGGGACTCACTGCACCACAGGGGATTCCACTCAGGTACCAGGATATTCCTCCCCTCCCATCAAAGTGGCTGAAACAAGAGGGCCAGCAAGTTAACACATTCTTCATCCACATTACTCTGCATCCTTGGATATATTCAAAGCTCAGCCAGAGTAGACAGAGCTAAATGTTCTTCCAACAGTATTTATCCTGTGACTCAGAACAGCACACATCTAACAATCTACCAAGAACTCTGCTGCAGTTAAGTGCTTTTCCTAGAAGAAAACAGTAAGTATGCTTAGGCCTGCCAATTTCACAATAGTTATGTTTCATTGTCCATTACCCTTTGCTATCCATTTTGTTTTATTGGTACCTTTTCCTCACCAACAAATGTTTGAGATAAACTCAGACACCACCTATATATAGTGCCAATTTTATTTAACCTTTTCTTTCTCAAAAGGAAATGGCAGAAATGCTGTCTATTCACCAGAACTGATCTGCAACATGAGTCAACACAGACCTACATCATCTGCCTGTTCACATTTACCTTACCTACTGTACTGGGCTTGTGGCAAGGTTTTTGTAGCAGGAGGAGGAGAAACAACAGACCAGGTGGGTGGGCGCTGGTGGGTAGCCAAGGTCAACCAACCACACCCACACTTAATTGCAATACACTGAATGATACCCTAACTAATATGTTTTTTAAATGAATAAGTATTATTTAACAATTATGACACAATTCTAGCCTCTCAAACTGCATGACAGAGGAAGGAAAATAAAAAAAACACAAATCAAAATTTCTTCCAGAGAAAGATTTCTGAATGAAAACTCCATGTCCCACTGTCAAGTGCTTTAACTCCCCCCTGCCCTCTTCCTTTAATTGCCAGATGAGATATCCCAGACACTTACAAAATAGAGTTCTTACCTGTTTTTATTTTCCTTCCCTTTTATTTTTTCTTGGCCTTTGCCTCCAGTAGGATCCCATTCAACATAGGTGTCTTCAACTTTCAAGTTCAGGTGAGATGAAGTACCATCCAAACTGAACACAAATGCTGGTCAAGACACAACAGACAACAGTGAAATGGCACAATGCTCTCTCCCAGTAGTGGGTATTCACAGAAAATAATAGAAGCAGTAGTAAAATCGTAGCAGAGCACTATTAAAAATAATAGAAACATCAGCTTTTCAGTCTGACAATTGCAATCAAAAAAACTAATACAACAGGCTAAATTGCCTAAATATATTTACAGACTGTTCTGTAAATGTCCTAATACCATCAGATATTACAGCCTGATTCTGTAAGAAAGTATACTTGAGATTAAGAGTTTAGAGCTCAAAAGTACAGAAGTGTAATCAGTCAGGTTAAGCATGTGGACAAGGAAACTGATTTTCTATGGGTTGATTATTAAAAAAGTGAACTAATAATAACAAATAACTAAAATAATGTGGGATACTTGGTAACAGCCCAAACAATCAAAATCAGAATTACTTTTCTGGTACTGAAGTAAGGAATTAAGTGGCTATTAAATGAATACTATGTCTCTGACAATATTATTGCTTAAGAGTATTAAAATAACTTTAGAAAAGTTACCAGAATGCCCATCAGCTCACTCAAATTGTATATAGTTTTGTTCTTATGAATTAACATTCACAAGGAACAGAACTTATATTTATATAAATTTATATAGTTGATACCAGTCATTTTGCCCTTTACACCACAGACCTGGCTGGAAGTCAAGTCTCAGTATCACTACCTCATCTTAACAGTTAATGTGGATACTGAAAAGCTTTCAGCAGAGAAATTTTCCAGCTTCTGCAGCATTTTATGAGAGCCTACTTTTTCTCACGCAAGCTATGAAAAAACAGTGAGATGTTTTGTGAAGGAAACATCTTTTATCTTGCACCTGTGAAGTTGTTATGATACTGACTAGAGAAATATTTTGAAATGGGTGTTATAAGGTCCAGCCAATGGATGGCCAAGGGACCAATGACCTTATGGCATTCAAGTGTACTAAGCTATGAAACAGGTCTGTATATTAATAAATATGCCATTTTCACCTTCTTCCTGGATGCTACTTTGTGTCGTGATTTTGCTCCATCCCCGATACAACAGCCACAAGTTAAGACTCGTGTTCTGTCAAAAAACATCACTTCAAAGAAGTTTCTCTTCCAGTTTATTCACAAAATGAAGTTAGGAAGCCACCCTAACAGTTCTCAGATCAACTGAGTTCTACCATGACGACTGTACACCTTCAGCAATTTCAAGCTGCCAACCTTTTAAATATTAACAGTGATCAGAATCTGCAGCTACATAGTCCAGAAAACCCTTTCCAGCAACTTCTAGGTACAGAAATCTGTGTCTGTCACTAATAACAGGGTAATTACACCAACTGTTTAGATGCCCTAAGAGTCACTCATCCTTCTTTTGCTGTATGTTGGCATCATGCAGCAGCACATGGTAGTGTCAATCCACAATTCAAAGCAGCCAACGCCAAGCTCTGCTGGAGAAAGTGACATTAACTGCCCCATTTTTCAGGGTCTGAATGCTAAAAGGGCAGCTTTGTGCCAAAAAGCATCTTAATCCTTTACACTTGTTTTCCTTTCCACCTAGGACATGTGTCAGCAGTGCTCATGCAGAAGCAGACTTAACATACAGGTTCATATATGAGGGCAGAGGAGTTTAAGTGCAGGTTTTTCACCACAGATGAGCTTAAGAGTCTTTCAAACTTTACCTTTGGTTTCCAGAGTCACGGGGTCAGAGTATTCACCTGCCACAGCCTTGTTACAAGCTTGTACTCTCAGGTTCATGTATTTTGTATCAAATTTCAGACCTAAAAAGTGAATAGTTAGAAACTTGAAATTATGCTGATTACTGACAATTTTTAGAAGATTAAGACCTATCCCATGCAATTGTCTTGCATTTATCTCAATCTGCAAAAAACACGCTTGAATACCAGTGTGAACTTTATTTAACACACGATTTTTTACAAAATCTCAAAGTCAAAATAAGAGGCAGAACTGCTATTGTACAAAGCACCAGGACTAATGTGATATAACAGCAGCTTCATTACATGCACAAAAAGGGCTATTTTGCAAAACTTCCAAGCATAAAGAGTTGGGTTTCAAGTATAAAAAACCCTTTACCTGACAATGTGTATTGAGTAGCTTTTATGTAGTCGATCAGTTCCCAGTGCTGTTCACCCTTTAGTCGAGGGAGCCCATCAAAGTTGGTTTTCCTGTACTCCAGCACAAAATGGTCAATTCTGCTGTCCTCCTCAGGCATTCTCCACGAAATTGTTATGCAGTTGTCAGCAACCAGACACGCTGCTGTATCTATCTCTGGAGCTTTAGGGACTGCAGAAAGACAAGCACACAGATCAATTTAAAAAAGAGAATGGTAAGAGTACAGTGGACTTGCCACTATGAGCCTACATTTAGAATAAACACTACACGTGAAAACATGAAGCAGCAAACTTCTGTTTCTGAGTCTTTGGCAGGTAAGCATAGCTGCAGTCCTCACACAGCATCACTTATATCTACTTCCTTCACACAGACAGCGTAATATTTTCCACTAACCTCTCTTCAGTTACCTAGTTTTCTTTCCTTTTCATCCCTTTGTCTTGAAAGGAGGGGAAACAAATCCTAAGGTCCACTAAAGACTGAAGTTTTGTTTATAGACAATGGAATTCTATTTCCATGAAATCAAAGAGCACTTAAGTCTCTGGGAAAAAAAGTATTGCAGGAGAAGGCATTTACATACTATTTGTAGAGTTTAAAGTGCATTCAAGGAAGACTCTTGCTGCAGGAAACAAAAAAGAGGTTTTATTGTTTGAATTTTTGAGGAACAATCTGCAAAACTCTTTTTCGTTGTTTCAGCATTGACAATTGCTTGAAATTGATACAAAAGCAGCCTGCAAATCAATGTATCAATCAGAAATATCAAAAAAGTACAATACTGATGCATCTGTGGAACTGATAAACCCAACTATTTTGTTTGCCAAAAGTCACCTCTTTTCTGAACACTCAAGCCCTTAACTGTGCTGTTCTGTAGAGGTCACAGTGACTAACTCCTAATTACACAGAGGCTGCCTTTGTGAAGTTGAAACAACTTCTTGAACAGGTTCTTAGCCACGATTCCCCTCCACAATGACTGATGACAATCAGCTTCATATTATCTATGGCTGAGTCACTTAGAGATGTGTAATTTTACTATCTAGATATCCTGGGGATGGACAAACACCTGCCTGCCCACGGGAAGCAACAAATAAATTCACTTACACACAGCTTTTGCTTTACCTATTAAACTGTGTTTATCTCAACCCACAATTTTTCTCACTTTCACCCTTCTTATTCTCTTCCCTATTGCATCATTGCAGCGGACAGTGAGGAAGTACCTCTGTGGTGCCTGCTGCGGGTTAAACTACAAAAAAGGCTCAAGTGTTAATTACATGCATGTGACATCAAACCTCAGTCATCCAACAATAATTTGAGAAGATCCCTTCAAAGCAAAATTAAGATTAGGACAAGTACTTCAGCACATGTATCTCTAAATTTAGCTAATGACCCCAATTATTTTTGTCATGGTGTAAGATACCATATAGAGTCTTCCATGTGCTTGGGGTGACCAAGTCTTCAGCACAATTCTGGCAAGCAGTATTCAAATTACCAAAACACCAGACCCGTTTTCCACTTTTCACACTTAGACATTAGTATTTCATTGTGCATGAAGGCCCACCAATGCTCAGGGCAAACTGGCCTGTAACAGTTTCAGATTTTGCTGCCTGGGTAATTTGGAAGCTTGGCACTATAGTACAAAAACCAAGATTGATACCCAGTCAGTCAATTTTCCTGTTCACAAATCAAAGGCCCAATTTAAATTCCTATGTATTTGACAAGGAAAAATGTATAAGAAGGGTCATACTAAATAATACCTTTATCTAGATACAAGATTTTGTTCACACTTGTTAGATCTTTACACTCTCATTCCTGTTGAACAGGTGCACTGTGATCAGCTTGCCTCCCCTGTTCCCTTAGCTGTGAAATGCAGAGCAACGATTGACAGCCAGAGCTCAAGACCAGAAGGTGAATTTCTGCCTGGACACTGCCAGCTAACCACTAGGAATAACTGTGCTCATTTACTACACCTGCTGCCACATACTGTATCTGCAACACACCAGGCAGAAATGTAAAGAGATGCTGCCAAGTCCGTAACAGATTTGGAGTAGGGACCTAGAGATGAAACAACTTTACATCCCTGCCAGCAGTATTCTTGTCAATATATTCTCAGTAACAGTCAAGGGCATAGTGTTTTAAATAGGAAAGCAATAGGAATAAAAAGACATGAAAGATACACACTGGTCTGATGCACCCAGGTTTGCTGCCGAACAGAAATAGATGCATTAATACACATTTTGTAATATGCTAATGTCACTGTACTTAGTAGACTGTTCCTCTCCTATATTTCAGACCATTTCACCACTCTTGTAAGCAATGCATTAGTTTACAGTTCCACACAACACTCCTGCAGATGAGCAGGGTTTTGGGGTGTCTCTCAGCACCAAGCTAGCGGGGACAGTCCTGAGAAACTTCAGGTGACTCCACAAGGTACAGAGGAACTGACAGCTTGGGAAAAAACATCGTCTGGAAGACATTCTCACTTCTGAGATCAATGTATTTTCCAAAATGCTGTCTTATGTAGAAATAAACACAACAAATCTAGAAGTCTCTTATCCTCCAGGTATTCAATTCTTACAGAATCTGTAAGAATGAGTTTAGCTACTCTCAAAAATTTGCTCACTAGGGTGCAAGACGTGTTCTTTTGTTTGTCTGGTTTAAATATAATAAGTTGTTCATGTACCAACAAATTAAACTCACTGGATGTAGTTTTTACCTGGCAAAAACTTCACAGCTTGGAGCATGCGCTTTTCCAGAGCAAAGTCCACCATCATATGAGTCATACTGTCACTGACTTTTGGTTTCAGAGAGAGGCGGAATGCTGAAGCCACTGTGACACTAAAGCCAAGAAAGCAGCATTAGCAAAATGTGTTTCACATTGTTAAGTCCTATATCCATTTTCCAGAACAGCAATCAGACAATCTGTATCACTGGCGTCAAACTACTGATCAAAGAATAGAAAGTTTTTCTAACACAGAACTGTTTACAATTTAGCACACTCAAAATAGAAAGTTTTGCTAATGTGACTGTCTCAGAATAACGCTGTGAGCTACCAGCTGTTCCATATTACTCAGCAAATAAATACTAGAGGTGACTAAAGAAGAGTTTTAAACTTTTTACTAGTGAAAAAAACCTGGATGATGAACAAAACAAAATTCGTATCACTTGACATAAATTCAGCAAGTATGAAAAATCTAAAGTAGTGCAGACTCAGGATCATGTTTAGGCATTTCCAAACAGCAATGAACAAGCTGACTATGCTGATTTTATATCTATGACCTTATCAGGGGATGAAGAAATTTTTCAAGGTGCAGATTGGAACATGCTGGTACCAGACCAGTTTTACAGATGCACTGAAGAACCTTCATTCAACAAAGGCAAGTGCAGGGTCCTGGACCTGGGGAGGAATAACCCCAGGCACCAGCAAAGGCCAGGGTGATCGGCTGAAAACAGCTCTGCAGAGAAGGACCTGGGGCTCCTGGTGGACAACACCTGGTGTCCCTGAGCCAGCAGTGTCCTGGGGACCAAGACAGCCAAGGGTATCCCGGGGTGCACTTGGAAGAGCATTGCCAGCAGGTCAGGGAGGGGATCCTGCCCCTCTGCTCAGCCCTGTGAGGCACATCTGGAGTGCTGTGTCCAGTTCTGGGCTCCTCAGGACAGAAGAGACCTAGAGCTCCCGGAGAGGGCCCAGCACAAGCTGTGGAGATGAGGAAGGGACTGGAGCATCTCCCTGCCCAGGAAAGGCTGAGGGAGCTGGGGCTGTTCAGCCTCAAGAGGAGACACAGCTGAGAGGGGCCCTCATCCCTGTCTGTCAGTGTCTGCAAGGAGGGCTCAGAGCAGCGACCGGGCTCTGCTCCCTGGGGCCCAGCAATGGGACAAGAGGAATGGGCAGGAACTGATGCCCACGAAGTTCCACCTGGACATGAGGAAGAACTTTCCTGTGCAGTGACCAAGCACTGAACAGACTGCCCAGAGAGGCTGTGGAGTCTCCCTCACTGGAGATATTCCAGAGCCCTCTGGACACAATCCTGTGCCCTGTGCTCTGGGATGGCCCTTGCTGGAGCAGGGAGATGGGACCAGATGAGCCACTGTGGGCCCTTCCACCCTGACCCATCCTGTGATTCTGTGAAGCACAGCTCACATTTCCACTCCTGAAATCTTAGCTGAGTATTTATTTTGAATACTCCCACGATATTTCTGTACTCCAACTACACCACCAAAAAAAAAAGGACAAGTTTCTCATATAGTTCTCTATCTCTGAAGACACCAGGCCATGCAGCAGAATTTGAGTAATATTGATTCAGACAGCATAGAGGTCTCAACTCCTGCTATAAAAAAAAAAGATTCTTAACTACAAAGTAATACATACACCACAAAAGTCAACTGCAAAGACCTGAATCCGTTTGACACCCACAGATGAGTGGCACCTTTACAAAACCTAATAATGAACATCACTTCCTGGGAGCTACCATGCACTTCATTAGTATGTGAGATTGTGTGCTCACCACAGATACACCAAAGAACACTGAAAAAACAAAAAACCTGGTAGTGGGGGAGGAAATATGAAGTTTAATAGTAAAGATACATGCATGTCAGGAGTGACGAGCTTTGCAATTCTGGGATATGAGACAATCATGAGACTGAGAGGAACATCATGAAAGACAATTCAATTTATTTCCCAAGGCAGAGCTCACATTCTGAAATTCAGTACGGGCTGCCTAGCACATTAACACTCAGCCAGATGGGTAGAGTAAATCTCTCCTTAAGGAAGAATAATCCTCTGATTAGCAGCAAGAGAACACCAGGGAACAGTCAGCTTCAGACAGCTTTTTAACTTCTGTTCAGACACCAGTCTTGGACAGAGAACCACAAAGGATTTGGTGATACATTTCAAGAAACCAGAAGAGGATGTTTATTACTGATAAAAAGTATCAAGATTCCCATCACTGACACTATCCACTATCCCTCTGATTTTTTAAGGATACTAAATCTTTACCCTGAGAAAAGCAAAGATCAATTTAAAATCTAGCAATTACTCATTTTACACAGGAGTTCAGAGAATTTAGTGAATCAGAGCCGTAATTGGAAACCTGTAAATTGAAAGCCAACCTTTTTGGTCCGTAACAGCAACATATGCTGAAAACATCCTGTGAGCTGCTTTTCAAAATATTAAGCATATCAAGAGAAGTTCTCTGATCCAGAATTCCTGGAATATAGTTAACATTCTTCCAAGTGAAGAAAAATGCCCCTAGCACTTGTTTTGAAACGATTTTGCTTTTTAAACAATACTTTGAAGACACAGTTCAAAGAAAAGCTACCAGAAATAATAATTTCACTGTCATTAGTGTCACCAGAAGTATTTTAACAGCTACAAGACTTTTTACATTCTGAAGGACAATTAGCTAGCAAAAGTCTTTAAGCACTTGAAAAAAACCCAAACCAAAAAGATTCTCGCACAACTTCAAGGGGCAGAGTCAGCTTGAAACATCATTAAATTTCAGCCATCAGGTATTAACAATAAAAAAGCTTATTAAGAATAATAATTAACGATAGACATATATATTTAAGGACACAATAGCAGCAGCTGATGCAGAGCTCTACTTCCCTGCATCAAAAACATCTCTTTATTTAAAGTTATGAAAAGCCAGGAAAAACAGTACATGAGCAGCACAGAAGTTCAGTTCTCTCTCAAAAGTTGTGACAACTAACACTTAGAAAAGAGTCAATGAATTTTATTTAAGCTGACTGTGGCCCTTTCAAAATAAACGCATTTTCAAGGATAAAATTAATTCAAAGACACAAAACTGATAGATTTTGTACTGTACCTATCTTTGATCTGTCTGGCAGTCTTGGTGCATGTCAGGGAGAAGAGAGAGAAAGTAGTTAGTACTTCCATGCAAGTATCAATGGCAGTAACATGCAAGAAGGCTGAGAACAATCTCTGCTGCATTGCTCAGATTTGAAGTTCAAAATTAGTTTAACATTTTCCTCAAAATAAATTGTCCCATTAAGCAGGTTAATAGCATGGGTTAGCACAGCAACACCAAAACAATGGGGAAAAAGACCCCCTGATTTCAAGAACCACACCAAACCAATCCCAAATTACTCAGTTTTCTGGGTGTGACTTCGTCTTTTCAGATTTCTCTTCATCAGTTAAAATTACTCTTCGTGGCTTTTTAAAAGAGTTACAGGACCAAGTCAGCCACATTTAACTGCTATGGTATTTTCTGTGGAACTAAGAAGTGCTTATTAGTGGCATGTAACCACGCCTGCCTTGCTGAGCTACACATCATGGGATGCATGCCCTGATAAACAGAAAAAAAAACGAGACTTTTAACTTTTTCTCTGAAAGTTAGAAAGTATTGTTGGAAAAGTGTATGTCAGTACTCAAAAATGACAGAAAGTAGTTCTTCTTAAAAGATAAACCTGAAGCAGATGCAGAACTGGTGACATTTCAAAGATAAACACCAACTAGCATGTGGAAAGATAAAAAACTCCCTGTCCTTCACCAAAAGGAGCTGCAAACCTAAGACAAAAGGTTATTGTTAAAGTAGTGATGGCTTAGTTGTGTGTGTTGAACCCATGCTTGGAGCTAACATCGTTACTTGATCCAGTTCCTCATTCAGCTGAACTACTTTCCCTTCCAAACAGCCAAGAACCATCAGGCAGCTTCCCAGCTTGAAATCAAAAGTGGAGAATCTTTCACTAAATACAAATCACAGTCAAAAAAACAAACAGGAAATCAGTGTCCCTGCTACAAAATCAATTATATGGTCCCAAAGTGGGAAGCAGAAAAAAAACCCCAAGTGTTTAGAAATAATTCAGCTTAAGAGGTAGCTTTGCTCTACCTCAAAACAAAGTTATTGCAGCAACTACTGACTGATTTTCCCACATGAAGGCTGTAGATAAAACAGAGCTACTTCACAACAAAATCCCTGGGGTTTCTCTCTATGTTTTCTAAAATACGTGGTAGCCAAGACTCAATATCTTCTGCAAGACAGTCCCAGCTTAGCTCCATTGACTTGAGTTTGTTTCCAGGCTACTGACAGAGAAGGATCAACCCATCCCAGAGGAGCTACCCAGTGATCACATCCTATCCAACCACTGAGCCCTCCTGCAATCTGCCACTCGTGTTCTTTTGACTTCCAGGTAAATCAACTCAGAGAACAAAGTCACAAAAAGACTAATTTTAAAAAAGAGAAAAAAAAAAATCTTGTGCTAGTCTCTCCTGAACTGATTTACTGGAGTATCAAAAGAAAATTTGTACCAATGAAAGAGTCAAGGCTGGAGCTGCCCCTTCAGGAACATTTGCTATTCTCACAGCAGAATAACAGAAATAGCTGCCTGACAGCCAAAGCAATATTACTTTAAAATGTCATATCTGACTGCACAAAAGTAATACCAGTATCAAATCCTACATATTAGAGCTCACTGAATTGGATTTCAGTATCTTAAGCTTCAGACTCCAAATCTGAAGAGGTTTTCCCCCTAGCAAACACTCAATTCTTTGGTGTACTTGATTGGAAAAAAAGCATTAGAGACATCTGAAATGGCACAACTCACAAAAAAAGTCGAAGTTACATTTTGCACAGGGGTCAGGAGCTAACTTAATTTTTTAGGACAAGACAGAAAGGACAACTCCAGCTGAAGAAAGATACTGTTTATGAATTGTTGCTCTTCGAGGCAAATAAACCAAAGCTGACACCCAGAAAGCAGGACAGCACACAAACATGCAGCCAAAATGTAGAACTGACACAGGAAGACAGCTTTCCTCCTCGCTCTCTTAAAACGATTTGTGTCCTTGTCTCCGTTAAAATGCAGAAAGAAAAAACGCAATTGGGCCTCGGGTTTGGTGTGGCTGATCCCTGTACTACCACCAGGATTACTGTAGCAAGCATTAGCATACTGAGTCAGTGTATACGTGGAACTGTTTCCTTAATTTACAAGTATATTATTCCAGTTAGATACATGCTATTTCACCCTCACTTTTCGGGTTCATCAGCACAAGTTTGCTTAACAATGACAGTTGTCCAGGAAAATGCATCGTATTCCCTCCCCCCTCACCCCAAATGAAGAAAAAAAACCCAACTTGTTTTATCATAAATTGCATAAAAATTTAAGACTATAGTGCTTAATTTGACCTTTTCAGCAGAGCAGTAACTGTACTTTTATATGCCTCTCTATCCTAACTCTCAGTACACCTGGTAAGCCTGCAGTGCCCAGTAATGCAAGGGGTATTTCAAATTGAGACAGAGACCAACATCTGCTTCATACACATCCAGTCAATGTTTTCTACCTCTAAGAGCTCCACAGGGTCCTTTATGTCCAGTGACTGCACAGCAAGTTCCAGCAGCTCTTCTGAGCTCTCCAGGGCACGGCTGCACTGGCTAAGCTGATCCTGGAGCAGAAACAGAGAGAATAATTGATGTATTCATACCAAAAAAAAGCAGTTTGTGAAGCACCAGTCCTAGGAACTACATGGATTCGTTATGTGCTTGTGACAACTTATTCCCTTATATAATCCAGGCTTCTGACAGTGCCCTAACTTCACTGTGCTTGACAAGAGCACAGTGGTACATGGCACATCCCACAACACCAAGGGGGAAAAAGCTGAAGTCTGACTTAAAAGCCAGATTTAATTTCAACACCCTGTTCCTCCCAACATCAGGGCTTCAGGAGCAGAGAAATAAACACTTATTGCACTACAATTTCTATTTACAGCACTGCACTTCATCACTGAATGACAGTGTGGCAACAGCCTTGAAAAAGGCAGTGACTTTACCAGCTCTGGAATTGTTGCAAGACAATCCTGAAAATCAATATTACTGTGTGACAAATGGGGATAGCAGAGTAATGGGAACAGAGGAAGTTCAAAACTGCTCCTATACAGCTGTAGCATTTTTCATATGTAGTTATTTACCTGCAGAGCTTGAATTTTACGAGCCTCTTCTTGCTGAATAGTGTTGGCCATACTCCCCTTCATCTCGTCCAGTACAGAATACAGCCCATCAAACTCTTCATCCAGCTCACTGATGGCATTAGAAGAGTTTATCTGAGAATTGAAAATGCTGTTTATACTGGAAACAAGGCAAACACATTGAAAGTCACGTTATTCCCCACACATGTTTTGTCATGACCACTGGTTACCTCATGACTGCTTCCCAGCTTATCAAAAAGGGAAAAAAACATTAGGAATGATGACCACCTCCTAAGCAGGCTCTACCTCAGGACCCTGAATGCTGAAATCTGTGAAAATTCCATGGTACTCAAACTAGCACAGAACCAGCACACTTGGCAACTCTGTTCTATGACAAAAGCCTTGATTTCCCTCTCACAATTGGACTGCTAGATGTTTGGAAGGAGAAAGTTCATCCAGTTCCATGTAAAATTATTTAATTTGATACTCAAAGCTGCACTCAAGAAGGCAGTTTAAAGATCTGCTGGACCATTTCCATTTCTGCAGTTAACCTGGCTCAGCTTCAGCATAAAACAACTTTTGGCTGGTTGACAGGCTGAAGGAACCTAAACTTCATTCTCATGCAGATGCTCCAACAATTGGGTGTAACTCTAAACTGAAGCCCAACAATTTGAAGCTACTGGAAAAAAAAGAGCAAAGAATTTTCTCTCAAGTGTCATTTTTCAGTCTGCCAAACAGAAGTCTAAAAATACAGACTGCTTCCAGCTAACAGGAGTTTGAAATCTTGCATCAGAATGAATGTTCTCTCTCACAACAAATGTCTCTCCCACACAAATGAAGTTCTACAAACGCTTTTCACACGAAATGCAAAACCACCACACCTTCCATCTAGAGACAGACCTAAAAAATAAAATGTTTTTCTATCTAGTTCCAACATGAAGATGTATTTTGAACTTGATTCTTACATCCCTTAGACACCACTTAGTTTGAGACTAACAAAAGTGGAGAGGTGCTGCGCTCCTCTTAGATACAAGCTATGAGCCTTAAAACACATACCTGAACATTTGATATTGTATGGTTCAGCATGTCAATGAAGTTGTGAATTTCATCATTTTTGTTCACTAGAGTACTGACAATCCTTTGCAGAGTCTCCTAGAGTTACAAAAACAAGCAAGAGAAGCTGTAAAATCACCTTGTAATTTTTTTTAATCATCACCATTTCAACACACATGAAAATTCATCACAGACATTTCAGTTGCAGAAAATTCAGCTCATGTTCTGATGGATCAGGAAATGCATTTTATCAGGATAGAGAAAGAATATCAAAGGTTTAAGCAGCATTCCACCGAATTAAAGATCTCCAGGTGTTAGTTTGCAAGAAACCAAGAACCTGCTTTACGATACCCCATTGTTTCACATGTTTTTCTACACAAGCCACCTGCCCCAGAACATCCACTGGCACCACACTCCGGCACACACAGCTTCTCCAGATGAGAAAGCTGGTGCTTGTGAAGCCAAACAGAGAACCAATAAAGAAAATTTTAAAAGCCGGTAAAAAGAAACCAAGAAAAAAACCTAAGATTTCCTCGTGTCAAAAGAAGCTACTGTAAAATAACTACACTGACAGTTTATTCTATACACAGAATAAATCTGTAAAAGTGATTTGTAAACTTATTCTACAAGTGGGAAAAATATTTTGGGTAAATAATAATTCCTACATTCCAATTAAAAGTGACCTCAAAGAGGAAAGCTTGTTGATAGCTGAGAAAGAGAATCAAGGTTGTTTCAGTGATGTATATTCCAGCTGTCCAAAAAGCAGTAGATTCAGCTTACAAAACACATACCAAGCCAGCAAAACTATTAAGTACATCAAAATGTATTTTAAATTAAATAAGACCACCGACCCTAATTTTGTTGAGCAGTCAGTCACATATTCTACAAATTTGACAAAAACACATCAATGCTTGGTACTCAGTTTTAAGTCAAGTTTATAATTAAAGCATATCAGCATATGTAAGTAATAATAAAGGACAGGAAGAGTTAACTAAGAATTTTCTGTAATTTAATTCAGCCTGGCTGACAAGTTTTGGAAGAAAATCTAACTCTAACTCTAAAATACCCTAAAAAAAACAGGTAAACGCTGTCTTAATTAATACATTATTAATGAGTAGACCTACAGTTTAATTCCTCATCCTAACATTGTTACTCGACAATATTTAGGAAATCAAGACATGGAGAGATAACAAACACACCTTAGAAACAGCCAGATCACCAAAGAGATGTTGCAGAAGTCCCTCCCAGAAGCAATTTCTTAATAACCATGTACTACCCAGATCACATTTGTTTGCTAAAAAGCAAGAAAAATATTTTATCCTTTCACAACATCCACAATGAACCCCGACACTACATCCAATTTAAGGGAACTTCTCCACTAGTCCTAAATTATGCTCCCTCCTCTTTGTTCTGACCCCTTCCTGGTGAGTTTCCAACAATCTGCAATGAGGTATTGATTGGTACTCCACCCACTGCCTGTTTAATAATGTCATACTTAGGAAGTTAAACCATGAGTAGAAAAAAATAAATTTTAGTGCTTTTACCACAGGTGTTGATGGTGTTACATACAGAGGTAACAGACCAGACAGCAATAATTCAAGTCTGGACTCTGGGGAATGCAAACAAGACCTTGGCTTCTTTCAGAAACACAGAAAATCTTGACCACTTCATTACTGAACCTTTTCCTCGTCTGGTGAAAACTGAGAACGTTTAAAGGCAATTTTGTGCACATTAGAATGTCAGATGAATGACCATTGTCCAGCCAGCTGCTTCTGCATTCACTACTGACCAGAGGCAATTGTTTTCACACGCCAGATAGCCTGGAGATAAGCCTTAGATCCTATGAGCGTAACTGTCAATTTGGATGAACACGGAAAACTCACAATCCTCTTTCAGCACAGATCTCAGGGCTTACTCATCTGCAACACAGGAGGGAAAAGTGTTCTTGTGTGTAGTGCTGAACAGCGCTCTTTGATTTTATAGCTACATTATGATTAAATAAAAATATCTACATGTGAAGATCATTTAAAAAGCTTTTGCACAGCCAAACACATGGCAGCAACTGGAAGACAGCTGTTAAACAAGGTTTTCACCTGAAGTTAAATTCAATTGACTAAACGTGGATTGGTATGGCTCTTTTTAAGTAAGCTACCAATATTTCTGTAAAGAAATTCCACCAGGTCTGGTCAAATTTGGACGAGTTTAAATGCCCTTTTAAAAATATCCACCAGCAGTAGACAGAATTTTTCTAAAACACCAATGCACAAGCCACCAGAACAAGAAAGGCAGCTTTTAGGAATCACTAGCTTGCAGCATTTTCCAACATAATTTTCTAATCACTAATATGCAATAAATAGATTTGCTTCCAAACACACCAAATCAAAAACATACTGCAATGTTGTCATTTCTTCCTTTACTGGGAATTTCTGAAAAGTCACTATAATTTCATGTAACCAAGGGTTCTAGAAAAATTACTGATGTAAGCAGCAGATGAGGCCTACATTCTACATTATTTTATAAAAGAACTGCAACAGCACCAAGCCCAGCAGAGCAGGTTTTTCTTGGTATTTCTGCACTGAAGGACATTTATCTCTATTGTCCACTGATGGATGCAGTGCTTCACAGAATTCTGTTACAAGCAATGTTCTTTTAGCTTTCTCTCTGACCTCTATGTGAGGTCAGTTTCAAAAGAATTTTCAAAGCATTATGGAGTGTTTATTACAGAGGTTATTTTTGCTGCTGCCAGTGAGCTTCTGCTCTTCCCTTTCATGTCCTGATCTTACTCGCTGGATGTAATACACTTTGCAGGAAAAAAAAAGGTTCACGCCATTGGTAAGGCAAGAGCATGGATGTGCAAAGGATGAAGAGTAAAAAAGGATACGGAAAACGATGGGAAGCACTACAACATGTAGTTTGAAGTCTTGCCAGGTGGATAAAAACAATATACCTTGCTCTGAAAAGCCGGTAACTAACAGGACACAGCACCTTTCAAAGCAGACAGGCATCTCCTTAAAATTGAGAGCAAACGTTGATAAATTAAACAATTACAGCAGTTCTGCATGAAAAGCAAGTTATGAACTTGCTCAAGATCATACTGAGGGCTCAACTGCAGGCAGAATAGTTTCTGAAGCAGTCCTGGGCCTAGGACAAAAATCACGAGACATTATAACCTTCATATCCAGATCAAATTTCCAAGAGGACATGCTTACTTAGCCTCCATTAATTTAATCTCCTGCACTTGTCAACACATTGGAGTTGCCAGAGTTTGAAGGAGAACTTTGTACAGTACAGATGACATTAGCAAATTAACTCTTGTTGGAGAAAGTACTGTAAAATAGAAGATGAACTGCAATTTTACTGCTGTAGTCAGAACCTCTGGAATTTAGATATGTTCACATCCACCCACAGCACCCACAACAGGGGCAGTCCCCATTTACTCCTCCCCCAGAGGAACTAATCTCACATAGAGCAGGCAAAGGCAGACACTCAAATTCACATAGGTTCTACCAGAAGCACACTTTTTATGGCATTTCACATCTCACCTTCCGAAACACACGTTCAGAGATATTAGCTGCTTAGCACAAATAAGTTTTAAGCAGAATGAGTTAGACAGAATTACAACGCTATGTGATTTAGTGTGTTGCTTGCTTAACTTTGCTCATTTAGGATGAGGAGCTGGATTTGCTGAAGCCTTGGGCTGCCAGCTATGAACTCACACCAAGTTCTTTTGGGGCTGGGGTAGAGCCAATTTTCTCAATATTTTTCCCAGTAGCTGGTACAGCTGGGATTTGGGTTTAGTACGAGAAGAACACTGATAACACACCAATCTGTAAATTTCAAGCCATTATCAGTATTAAGTTACTGAGCCCCCCCACACAAACCAAGTTGAGGAAAGCACAGAATCAGTAAGAGAAGCCCTTCTGCACTGATAGACTGAAACACAAGGAGCTGAATCACAAGTTTTTCCAGGGGGTATCATTTTTAGAAAGCCTCAACGCTTAGGCAGGCACAGCTCTGCTCTTCAGCCATCTTCCCGAGGGGTCTCATGGCAACCAAGGGAAGGAGGAGAATTATAGCGCAGCAAACACAGAAAAAAAAAAAAACCAACCAACCAAAAAAAAAAAAAAAAAATCCCCACAAAACCCTTTTACGCATTAGTTCCCTTCAACACTAGATTACATCAACGGCAAACAGAACGGCTTATGCACGCACCATAATTACTTATGACAGAATACACAGCGTGAAAGAGCCCTACACCGCTGGGGCGCCTCATTCCAGAGCCGCGGAACAGTCAGGGCTGGAAGGGACCTAGGGAGACCACCCAGTCCAACCCCCCCGGCCAGGCGGGGGCCCGTGGCGCAGGAGGCACAGGAACGCGCCCAGGTGGGGCTGGAATGTCGCCAGGGAGCGAGAAACATCCATCGCTCCCGCAGCCGGGAGGGAGCGGGCTCGGGGAAGCCCCTCTGGATGGGGTCCCCCGGCACTCCGCCAGCATCCCTGAGGGGACAGCGCCTTCCCCGCGCCGCTGCCCTCCCTCACAACCCCTCATCCGCCGCCCCCCTCTTCCCAGGCCGAGCGCCGGGAAAACGCCCCGCCGGCCCGCAGCCGCAGCACTCACCCTCTCCTCGTCCATGCCGGCGGCGGCCGCGGCGATGGGCGCGGGCGGGCCGCGGGGTGCGGGGATGCGCTCCCGGCCCCGCCGCTCCCC